>OY720024.1:1617154-1798580 GCA_963082485.1 Eudonia mercurella | reverse complement strand
CGGGCGCGCGCGCGCGGCGGGTGCGGCCGGCCCCGCCGTCGGGGTCGCTGCCGCGTGGCGTCACGCTCGCGCCGCGTGACGTCACGCTCGCGCCGCGTGACGTCACGCTCGCGCCGCGTGACGTCACGCTTGCGCCGCGGGACGTCGCGCTCGTGTTGCGCGAGTCGCCGCCCGCGCCGAATGACGTATCGTCTTGCAGCGCCTCACTGTGATACCGATGCATTGATGTTGATCGACAATGTAATCACTTTGATGTATTTTACATAGCTCGCTATCCTAGATACCTTCTAAACGCTAACACCATTAACACTTAAAGGGGACGAGTTTTCTCAGGTGAGATAACTTTAAGTTTAGACTAGTTCATTAAGGTCTTATGTGAAAATGTAATTTTTATATACCTAAGAAGATTACAACGACAATAGTAAATTTAAATTCAATCGATTCGTTTACATCGCTTGCAGTCTAGTAAGATAACTATAACCGTAATGGCGGCAGAATCAATCTAAAACCTATCCAATAGTCAATAAGTCTCGTTTGCTTTATGTGGAGTTTATAACATTAAATAAATAAATATATTCCCTCTTACAAACAAAAAGAGTATAAGCTGTAAAATTTATTCAGTAGAAGAGACATCAAGAGACATAAACAAAACTGAATAACTATTCCAGGGTTATACTTACTTTATTTGTAAGAGGAGTTAAATATACTACTAGTAGTAATAAGGGACAATTCACACCGAGTACACTTCGGTGTAAATTGACCCTAAGTGTAAACACAATACTCACGACACGATGACCCCGGCATCCGTAGTCCCGTTGGGGCTGGGCGCGTCGAACCGCATCGCCTTGGCTTGCTGCGGCGGCGTGCCTCGCAGCGCGCGCTTGGGGGGGGACGCGTCGCCCTCGCCCGCCCCCTCCGACGCCCCCTCCGTCGCCCCCGCCCTCTCCCCCGCCCCGCCCGCCCCCGCGCACACCAGGCTGCCTCCGCTGTCGTCCAGACGCATTTTGGCTACTAGCACTTTGAGCACGCGTCCGCTGATGCTGTTAAAGTAATTAAAAATAATAAGTTGTTAAAAAACCCTTAAGTAAATAAATAAAAAACTTAAAATAATAATATAAAAAACAACAAGTACCTAACTAATTGAATTTCGAATTTTGACGTTATAATTAGTCTAAAGTCTCGCATTATCATTCGTTCGGACCTTAGAGTCGTGAATCTCTAGCATATCATTTTAAATAGTAAATAAAATATTGGATGACTGACGAGAGGTGGCTCAGGACAGACCCAAATGGAGGCCAGAACTCACTTTGGGTCGATGTGCCAACTTAGCTAGTTAGTTTTAATGTACTATTAGGTAGCGTCATACCTGGGTCGTCGCATGAGCGGGGCACGGGCGAGGGCGCGGGCGAGGGCGCCAGCTCGGGCGGCGGCGGCGACGTGCGCTTGCGGCGCCGCACCGTGGGGGAGAACTCGCACGCCGCACCGCCCGACTCCTGCGGGCAAGCCACCACGCCACGTCAATAAGGCTAAGCGTATGCTAACACGCAGGTGACGCAGCACAGCACAGTGCAGATTTGTCGGGGCAGACGTACGCCGCGAGCGCATGCTACGACGCAGCTAAGTGACCCAGCACGGACACTTCATTCACGTCCTAACTAGTACAAAGGAATGACGTTTTGGAGTTGATGAACAAAATGTGTTCAGAGTCATAATCTGATAATGAAATTAATGAGTTGTTGCTACTTTACAGTTTGGCAAAGCATAGAAAAAATAAAGTGATTATCTGAAAAAACGTTCTACTAATGAATAATTAGTAGAACGTTTAACGTAATAAAAACGGGGTGGGGTTTCTCTGCGAGATCGAATCAGAAATGAGGTGATCCGCAGAAGAACAAAGGTAACCGACATAGCCCGAAGAGTTGCTAAGCTCAAGTGGCAGTGGGCGGGCACATTGCTCGCAGGACTGATAGCCGCTGGGGCGGAACAGTACTCGAGTGGCGACCGCGTACCGGAAAGCGCAGTGTGGGCAGGCCTCCAACAAGGTGGACCGACGATCTAGTGAAGGTCGCGGGAAGCCGCTGGATGCGAGCAGCACAAAACCGGTCGTTGTGGAGATCCTTGGGGGAGGCCTTTGCCCAGCAGTGGACGTCTTTTGACTGAGATGATGATGAATGGATAATTTGTACTATCGAGAGAGTTCTATTATTTTTTCTGTCATCATTACAAAATAAATTCTCTAATTATTTAACCTGTAGGGTCTCACAAATAAACAAAGAGTAAGTTTCGAATACATATTCCGTGTTTTGTCTCTTTTACTCTAATTTGAAATGACGTTTACACGACAGGATCAAAACACGAAATAATTATTCGGAGCATAATCTTTGTTTATTCGTAAGGCAGTCAGAATGATAAACCAAAATGAGCTAGCTACGTGGTAGTATCGCGCTTACCACAGCGGGCGCGGGGCGCGCGTCCCCCAGCTCCGTGGTGGAGTCGGGCTCCAGCGCGCGGCGCGGCGCCGGCGTGCTCGGCTGCAACCGACCAACCATCGCAACGCTAACCAACTACTGTAAGGCCAGACGCACGTACGTACACATACGATATTGAACGCACACATTGGTTGCGTTTTTCTCAAGTGAAATGCTAGAGCAGTGGTTCCCAACCTTTCTCCGACCATAGACCCTTTTCCTAATTTATTTGTTAGCATACCCACATAAACTGTATTCAAAAAGAAACTGATGGGCCATCTGTGGTCCGCGGACCACAGATGGCCCATCAGTTGGGAACCACTGTGCCAGAGGGAAAATGATAATGATAAATCTTTATTTTATCATCATCATCATCATCGTCAGCTCATTTTATGTCCCCACTGCTAGGGCACGAGCCTTCCGTATGGATGGATAGGGAGAACGGGCCGTAAACCACCACGCGGGCCCAGTGCGGGTTGGTGTTTTTAACGACTGCTAATGCAGCCGGGACCAACGGCTTTGCTCAGCGCTCGCAGACTAGGCGCGTTAACCACTGCGCCATCGAGCTCCTTTATGCATCGAGCACGAAACGTCCAAACAAATTGGGATTGACTTCGAATGTACCTATGTACACGCACTAATTCGCACTTAGTATGCGAGGTACAATAGTAATCGGAGGATCGGGTTGTGTTCGTACAAAAACGCATCCAAAGTGCGGCTGGTCGATAGGTGCCTGACGATCTCGTGCTGGATCATAAAATTCGCTATGGAAAGTCTCAAATTGTATTTTTTTTGTTGGTTTCTTAATTGTACATAGAGGGCGGTGTATTTTAAGTTCAATATTCATAATTATATGGTGTAACCAACAAAAATAACTGTATTACTTTGACATTAAACTTTGGAATGTTTACATTCACCAATGATAACTAAGCATTTATTTACTGTGTCCTAATACTATTATGGCGGCCTCTGTAGTCGAGTGGCTCGCACGCTGGTTTCTGGTATTGCTATGTCCGAAATATTTCTATATTTTCTCGGGACCTGGTTGGTGGGTTACTCTTGAAACACAATTGCAATAATCAATTTCCAATCACAAATCTAAAAAATTCAAATGGCTCTTAAAAGCTCTTTAAAGCTATAATAGCGCTACATTGGAATGGAATGGACATTGAGTGAACAAATTATTATCGAGATGGGGCGTTCCGAAATTGCGAAACTTATCCCAATATCGATACATAATAATCACATTGGAATTGTATTGAGAATGAGTTTGCGTCAAGAGTAGCCTACCTGTTCAAAACAGTCAAACTTCTTCAATACATTTTTAACCATATAGTTTAAGGCATAAAGTTCAAAATCCATTGAAGAAATTTGACAGTTTGTGGCAGATTGATTTGCTGGCGTGTGTACCGTCGCGTCGTTGTTTCTCATTTCCATAACATAACAAGTGCTCCACCTAAGTCTGTGGAGTCAGAGCAATGTCTGTGATGTTGTCTAATATTTATTTATTTATATTGAAACTTAATACCTCTAGATACCTACCTTCGTATTGGTGGGTATATCCAGCAGCCAGCTCGGTCCTTCCAGAGGGTTTTCAGCTCTACTCCTGCTGAATGGAAATTAATATCTGTATTAAATGTTATCTTTGCATTTACAACATAGTTCAAAATGAAAATACTGGCTGGCTACTGCATGTCTGGTATAAATCTCACTAAAGCGATAAGACCGCCTAATTGTAACTATTTCTAATTATTAATAAGAATCTACATTGTTCATTTCATTTTGTTGCAATTAAATAATTATCAATCTATCTATGGTATAGAAACATGTTATGCGCTTATAAGGCAGTTAGAGTAAGCTCCTTAAACCTCCTCACTGAAACTGTCCTACCCGTAGTACATAGAAAAAATAATAATCTGGGAAGTCGCATACCAATTTTAATCAAAAAGGCTCATAGTGACATCTAGTGGTTCCTGTTTATTCTGCAAAAAGCTATTTGACAGGCCGGTCGAAGACTAGTTTTGCCAAAATGGCTTAAGACTCTAGACGTGTCAAGGTTAGACGCCTCAGAAGTTGAGGATCCCGGGTGAAGTGCGCTTTCACCTTCGACCTTATCATCACTTAACATTAGGTGAGATAAAGGCCACGTGCTTACCAGTAATATATATTTTAAAATAAACATAAACTAGTAAAATTTACCTCAATGCTTAAAATAAGGTTGTTCTAAGTGCGTTGTAAGTCTTGAGTTGCAGTAAGTTACTAGTAATTTAAAATGATATAGGTAGTTTTGTGTCATTTATTACCTCGATGGGGGGGTATGCACTTCATCTTCCGGTTCTAAGTCTTCTGTTACTGCATCTAATCTCCGTCTGAAAAGCAAAGTGGAGTTGCAAAATTAAATGCCAAAGTGAATATCAGCATTACATGTGATGTTCATGCTGCAAGTTGGGTCTTTTTCAGTTCCGCTTCTTTATTTGATATTTTATTTTTACAAAAACACAAATGTTGAAAAAATTTCCACGAGCAGGATTTGAACCTGCACCCTTCTGACATTCCGGGTCAGGTGCTATTCCAATTGAGCTATCGTGGTTCTAACCAGCCCGCCGAAATTATTCAACACTATTTACTTTTTACTTTGAAAGCTAAATCCTGCTCGTGGAAATTTTTTCATCATTTGTGTTTTTGTAATTTGTTCGCAACAAAATTTGCGTTAAAAATTATTTAAACATTTTATTTTATTTTTGTTTATTTTTTAATTTGAAACTGAATAAATATTTTGATTTGATTTGATTTGAATATTAGTTAATGACATTCATAAAACATGATTTACTCACGATGCGTCAAAATCTTCTTCAGTTATATCTTGAGATTCATCTAAAAGTGACCTTTCTGTGCTGTCTGAAAAACATTATTTAATAAAAATTTTGACATGAGTTACGATTTTTTTATATTGAAATGTAATTATGAATACAAACCTTCAAGAACTAAATCATCAGTACTATTGTCCACAATATTAGATTCATCAGTCTCTACATTGCTCCCAGGTAAATCATTGACATCTATTCTGGTTAATGGTATGTATACATCTGAAATTTAAAATTAATTGCTTGTAACAATATTTTTTATCCTAATTTATTCTAATACAGATTTGGTAAGATATAACATTGAGATACGAACTCGATGGCGCATTACCTAGCGCGATCGGGTTGCTATCATGCAAGTTAAGCAATTTCGCAATGTCCAGACTACCAGATGGGATAAAAAGCTTTCCCCGAAACACAATTCGTTTAGTTCATTAAGAGATAGGGGATATCAGTTACTGGTCCCCAAACTGAGATTGGTTAGTGCCAGAGGCTGTTTCAAGCACAGTGCAGCCAAAATTTGGAATGCCTTCCCGCCGCCAGTTCGCTCAGGGATTAACCTCTCGTTACCAACGTTTCGCGGGAGTTGTCGCAACTGGCTGCTCCATGAGCAGTCGCTGGCACTAGCTAATTACAAATATAGGTAAATAATATAATAAAATATTGTATGTAGATAAAAAATGTAAGTTTAGATTTAGCTACAATTTATGTTTTAATCCATGTATAAATTTATGGCTATGGCAGAATAACAGGGTTTGTGGGTCTCCTGGAAACACTGAGCCATAGACCTTTTTGTCTATGTTTTTTTTGGCAAATAAATATACTTATTATTATTGTTATTATTATCTCCTTTATTTATTTTCTTTCTTAGAACTAGATTTTTACAATATTTTAATAGAAAAACAATAAAACATTATAAAAACCTAATTCTAGAGTACCACCAGCAGCGGGGCAGGGCAAAAGCTACCGGTGGTCAGGGCTGCAGAGTGAGGAACCTTCTGACAATACGTGCCGTGTCAAGGAGTACTGCCTTTATTATTATTATTATTATGGGTGACCAAAATAAAATAGCTCAAACTCCTTCCTCTGCGATTCGGAATGCAAATAAAGCCATTGCTGCTATTGCTATTGTTGTTATTGTAAGATGGCAGTAGTTTAAACCCACAAACCCATGTTGTTACATACCAATACCAGTGTGGCAGGTTACAACCTAATCTTCTCATGTACTATTATTATATAGTTGGAAGTCCTGTGCCCAGCACTAGGGTATTTTTAGTCTGTTGATGATGATGATGATGATGACCACGAAAGTAAGACACAACGACTAACCTTGTAACATGTGCATAGGAACAGCTCTCTCTGTGATGCTTCTGTTCTGATTAGGACTCCTTGGTGCTGCTCCTAAAATTGATGACAACAGTGATTAGATATAATATGAGTTTTTAATAAAATAAACATCAAATACATTACCCTAATTATTGTGGTAATTGGTGTTTCAGTAAAGCTTATCAATAATAAGGTTGAATTTTGTTCAACACAGAGGGCAGAGATAGGGTTGCTGGATAGAATTTACTAAAGAAAGTACTTCACTAACTGACATAAAATCGCATAATTATGCTGCTCTGTAATGACTGAAGTTATAATAAATACTTAAAAAATTTAAAACTAGAGCAAATAAACATGTTTTAAAAATATTAAATTAATTAAAACTTACTAGGATTACTGGTATTCAACAACGTGCGGCTGAGTGAAACAACTGGCTGTATTGACTGGCCACCCATCATCATTGGAGGCACCCTGTGAACTCTCTCTACTTTTGGTGTGCCACTGATATTGCTCCATCGAGGAGATGAGTTGTCCAATTCCTGTCGGTCCCTCATGTATGTCTTTGCCAACTCTATGGTGCGTGCGACAGCTCCAGAGGCTTGGACCAGATGTGAGAGAGCCTCTTCACTTGCTGTTTGGAGTGCGGTGTCAAGATGTCGTGCCTGTGCAGCCCCACCGCTTCTGATTCTCTATAAATCATAATTTTGTCAAGTTAACACTATTCTGCATGAATAAGTATAAATAGAGAATAAAGTTTGTTTTAAAAAGTTATGTAACATTCTTTATTTTATTTAGGCATAATAAATTGCCGAATGAATGAATGAATTAATGTTATTTACATTTTCAGACCATAACTATAAACCATAACCCTTGTACAGACACAAGCATTAACATGTAAACAATGTAACTTTTAAGCCCTCGCGCGCCGTTTGTATGCACGGTTGTACGTAAGGTGCCCCGCTAATTATACCTACAGAGCGGGACGGGTTGATACAATGGAATAAGAGTCAAAACTTGTCAAAAGTGTATACATGTTAATGCTCATGACTGTACTACAAAACAATAGCTAAATATGTGTTTTAATTATTTTTAGACAGATCTAAAAATATTAGCTAAAGTGACAGCATCTGTTTTTTTAAGCATTGTCTAACTCTAGCCATTGTTTTGTAGTAAAGCAGTCTTATGTCTGAGTTAATGACTTATTTAAAAAACAATAATTATGATAACATATATTTACAAATAACACACATAATAATTGGATAAATGATACCTACCTATAATAAGTTTTATTAATGAATATTAATCTACAGATATTAGTCTAAAACTGCTACTTTGTTGTATTGAGCAGGCATGTTACAATGCAATAACTAATAATTCTAAGTCTAAACTAAGTTTTGAAGGTGAATTTCAAAGCCAACAGAAGACTGCTTGTGGAATTTATATTAAGTCGAGTTATAATGCTAAGAGAATAATAATTATTATTATTATTATTAGCCCTCGCTGTCCCACTGCTGGGCAAAGGCCTCCCTCCATTTCTTCCACCCATTGCGGTCCCTTGCTATTTGACTCCAATCCTGATTAAATTCATCCAGTTCGTCCAGAATAATTATTTTATTTTATTTTATTTATTTCGGGACAACAAACAGTTACAATATATTATAAAAACATAAAATCTTACAAATCTGGTATAATCATACCACATCAACATATACAATATTGTAACCCACAACATTATCCACATGTTAACAAAAAAGAAGTGTGCAACTATAAGGCCACAATAGCTAATACAGTTTTGCATTACAACATTACATATATACATTTTTCTGTTTTTTCAGAGTTACTAGATTATTTTTAATTATGTATTATGTATTATTTCTAACATTTATCAATCAGTTTATTTTTATTTCATTTTATTTTATTTTTCTTTTATTTTTCTTCTCCTGCCTTTGCATACAAAATCCTGAGTGTATCTGATTTAAATTTCCATCTTGAGGTCGAAAAAATATCGACGGTTATAAAAGTAATATTAAAAGAAATTATAGACAAACGTCGTCACTGCAGGCTACTCAAGTGTCGACATGAAAAGTAGGGTGGGGACGTCAATCGTCATCAACTTAATACTTACGGCCAGTTTTAGCCTCAAGTCGTTCATTTCCTTCATCAGCTCTAACTTTTCGTTCTCCCTCTGCGCTGCAGCCATCTTCCAAAACTGCACTTTCTGCACCAATTCATTGTTTTTCTCCTTGAGGTCTTTGATTTCATCTTCGGGAGTTGACATAGCACTTTAAAATATAATGTACGTAATATACTTAATTTACAAAATAAAAGGGGCACTTTAATCAATATTTTTGAATTAATAAACAACTAGGAACACATAAAAAAGTTAATATATCACGACAAAAAACGTAACGAACTAATAGGTAGGCAAGCACTTGACCTTTTGACAGTTTTGTTGTTTGACTTGAGATTTGATTTGCTAATGACAACTTAGAATGACAAGTATCAGCTGTCAACATTTTAAAACGAAGCACTATTTTACCGCCAGATAAAGAATTTCTGAAAATACGTGTCATTCGTGTTCACTGCTGTGAAAAACTAATTAATTCATTTGTTTATGCCTCTCTTTATAAGATGGTTATGGATAATGAATGAACTAACTAATTATACATTACTTAATGTTATTGCACTAAAAAGTATGTCAAAGTATAACTAATTGAAGTTAATGCGAATCAATTGAAGTTTAGACTGTATGAATTTGATCTTTATGCTTTCCCTTTCTATTCGTTTTAGTTCTGTCTATCTATGGTCGCTGTCACTCAATCAATGTCTTGTCTACTGTCACTTAAACGTAGTGTTAAATTCTCTTTGCTGTCACTGTCAAAAACAGCGTGTGCGTTCTTGGTGTGCGCGTTGTTGTTTGTACTTCTGTAATTTTGAGGTTATAGTTGCCACAAAAACATTGTTTAAATACAAGCGATGTCGTTCCGTGGTAGAGGCGGTGGTGGTGGCCGTGGAGGGTTCGGCGGTGGCGGCCGAGGTCGCGGTTTTGGCGGAGGCGGCGGACGCGGTCGTGGCGGCGGCGGCGGCGGTGGATTCAGACAACAGTACGATGCCGGGCCTCCGGAAACGGTCATCCCATTAGGCCATTACGGCTGGACCGTGCAAGACGACCTCGTTTGCAAAGTTGACATCGAAGATGTGCCATATTTCAACGCGCCCATCTTCCTAGAGAACAAGGAACAAGTCGGCAAAATTGATGAAATATTTGGCAATTTGCGCGACTACTATGTATCGGTAAAACTTGGAGAAAATATTAAAGCAAAGAGTTTTAAAGACGGACAACAGTTCTTTATTGATCCGGCGAAGTTGTTGCCATTGAAGAGATTTCTGCCGCAGCCTCCTGGCGCTAAAAGAGGCGGCAGCCGCGGTGGTCGCGGCGGTCCTAGAGGTGGACGGGGTGGCTTCGGCGGCGGCCGGGGTGGAGGTGGCGGCTTCGGCGGTGGTCGCGGTGGCGGCTTTAGCAGAGGCGGCGGAGGAAGAGGTGGAGGTGGAGGATTCGGCCGTGGAGGCGGTGGTTACGGCGGTGGCGGCGGCGGCGGTGGTTACGGTGGCGGTGGCGGGTTCGGCCGTGGCGGAGGTGGCAGAGGCGGCGGTTTCAGGGGCGGACGCGGCGGCAGATAGCCATGTGTTGATTTTAGGATGTAAAATTGAATTGACATTGCGTGTGCAATCAAATGACATTTGCTGGAGGCCCTCACCACATAAGTGCATTTGTAAGTGAAGTGCTTGGATACATTTTTAATTAAATATATAAAATATATGCTTACATTCAATAGGTGTCTTGTTGTATGTCTTAAATGACTCAAATAGATTATTTTATATATTTGTTACTATGTAAGTTTATTAACAGGACCCACACCACCATTACCTGTTGGGTTGGGTTGACCGCCGTCGAGCCCAGACACAATAGAATTCAATTGTTCTGTGGTACCCAGAGCACTATAGTTGTTATGCCGGACAAAATCTTTTTTTTGCCACCTGACATGACAGCTTATGTGGTGAGGGCCTTGCAAGTTATAGATTGTTATTCCAATATTGTAATTTAAGAAAAATAAATGTTTATAAAAAATTGTGTTTTTCATAACTAAGAATGTTATACCCTTAAAATTAATATTCCAGCCGAGTGATACTCCATTGTGAAAGTACCACCATACTATCTGTAGGTTAGTTAGGTTGTATTCTTTAATATGATTTATTCAATTTAGGCAACAATAATCAAGCCTGTAAAGGCCACTAGAAGAAGAGTGTATGTTAAATTTATTTTATTTTTACTTGGGGAACAACAATTTTACAATATAACACAATCAGTAAAGATTCCACAATTACATTAAATTCGAGGAGGAGCTCAATGGTGCAGTGACTGACATAACCGGTCAGCGATTGCTAAAGATTAAGCAACTTTGGCAAAGGCCAGTCATGAAATGGGAGATCCAAATTTATGATCTCCAGCAGTTCCTCCATGCTTCCGAAGGCACGTAACGTCGTTAGTCCCGGCTGAAAAAGTAGTTGTTATGTCAACAAACAAATCCACTAAACCACTCACCTCTGGTTTATGGTCTATTCACCCTATCCATCTGTAATGTAAGAAAGTCTCGTGCCCAAGCAGGACTTTGAATAAGCTGGTAGTATTGATGATGAATAAAATAATTGCCAACATATAGAAGTTGAGAAACTCATTTTGAGGACCTTTTCATCAGTGGGTTTACCTGCCACTTTAATTAAAGACAAAATGAGTTCATATATCATTATTTAACTTAGACATATCTTCAATTTCAACTTTTGTTTATGGCAATCGGCTCACTTTTAGGTTAGCGACCATTACTGCCACTGACTCCTGAAAACAGCACAGTGTACATCGCAAAGTTTTTATAGTTTTTGACAGTATCAGTGGCTTGCCATTACAAATAAAAAATAAGATTTTATCTAAAGGATTTTTTATTACATCAAAGAAAATGTAACAATATATATTAGATACATTATAAACCAATCACTTATTTTAATAACAAATTACACTATAAAATAATTTTATATTATTGTTCTAAATTTTCTAACTCTGCTTTACCAACACTAGGTACATAATTGCGAGCCAGTGCCCTCCCCCTGTGGTTGAAGATAGCAAAGGAAGGTAGATTACTCTTTGTTTCCCAAGTGAATGTGTTTAACTCCGCAGCAGCAGGGATCTCTCTAAGATTACCAGCAACATTAAGCACACTCCACATAACAGCAAATAGACTTGTGACTGCTTGCACTACGATCTGGGGGCAAGAAATATGAGTTTAATATCATGATTGTAATAAAAATACAGAGTTTTAAGTGAAGTATTTATAGTTTTTTTTTTTCATTAGAACAAATTGTTTTACATTTCATGCTACTTGGTATATGTAATAATAAATGAGATATATACACTCATTTATATACTAATTATACTTGTTACTATTATTATTATTATAAATAAATGTCATCGTGATGTTCATTAGATTGCAATTTTTCACAAAACTATGATATCTTTTCATAATACATTGAACTATATTAACATAAGTTTAGTTAACTTTGGCGGATTTATTTTCGCGATACAACTGAAACTGTGTTGAGCCTGAGTTTTCATATGCTTTGCCTGAGAAACTGCGAAAATAAACTAAACAATTTTCATTGAATTTTCTCTTTACACTTACATCTAGTGGTAGAGTTGTGAACTCTTGAGAGGTGATTCTCAAATACGACCGATCTGAAATGGAATTGAGTTGGAAATATGAATTTAAGAAATATTCTGACCCTTGAATTATACACCAACTTATTACAAAAGGCTTACGTTGAGCCGCTGAGAAGGCAGAATGAAACAAAGACAAAAACCCCACAGTTACAATAATTTTGTGGAATGACGACATTTTAATCTCTGAAATAATAATTTTCTACAATATTTATTGGCAGCAGGCTAGTAAAATGTACACAAAACCTCAGAATATTAACTTATTGTACTGAAATGAGCACAGAACAGAATACATGAGAATAATAGGAACGACAGGATGGTCTGACAGTGACAGTGTCTGTTAGTAATGTGCGGTCCAAATCATGCTTAAAATCAAAGACACTCATGAAACCATTCAACTTGACTGTATTGTCTTGACTCCTTTTGCTATTACTAGTGTTGGCTGTCTTGGATTGATCTCAAAACAATAACTAGGCTTGATGATCCGTTTGTAATCGCTGAGTTGGTTGAGCAAACCTTGTGGAGCAAACTCCTAATTTGAATACCAGGGTCAAAAAGAGAGAGGCCCACGACAACAGTGTTCCTGTCACTCAAAATTCAAAATCAGTAGAAGCTAAAGTGCATTAAATAACAAAATAAGTAACGATACTTTTCTAGATAACGTTTCCTGCATTACCGCTACCTATTTAACTTTATAGAAATAACGATACTTTTAGTGGGAATTTGATGATGTCACACAAAAAGCTGCCATGCTAAAGTGGGACTGGGCAGGGCATGTCTGTCGCATATCGGAGGATCGGTGGGCCAAGGTAACAACCGAATATGGATTCGACAAAACCGAAACGAGACGTTCGCGGCAGACCAAAAAAATATGGCGGCGGCGGCGACGCGGGACGACCTTGACTCCCATCTAAAAGATTGGTCACTTGTTGCTCAAGATAGAACAAGATGGAAAGATTGTAGGGAGGTCTTTGCCCTACACTGGGACACTACAAGCTTATAATAATCCTCACTATGCAGCCTTAACCACCGATAGCTTGGGTCTATCCTCGCTGCCGATGCCGGTGGCAACCTAAGTTAAGCTTTTTATAATATTTTATATTGTAAATATGTTTTTATATAAAATATTGTAAAAAAAATTTCTTAAGATATATGTTTAATAAAGAGAATAATAATAATAATAGTGGGATTTTAGTAACGGTATCAAGCCCTTCCTTGCTCGTTTGCCGTTTGTTAGCATCCCTAGTAAGTTGTAGTACTTTCATCATCATTCACTCGTCGCTTCGCTCGTTCAAGTCGTCTGTCCGTTGTTTGTTCCTAATGTTCATTTCATTCATTGAATTTCATTCAAATATTGTTTTGTTTGGCGGCGGGCGGGTGCGAGTTGTTGTTATTTTCACAGATTTCTTCGTTAATGTTAATAAGTAAAGCTTTAATTAAAATAAAATGATTCGGAATCCGGCATTACAGGAGTTTGAAATAGAAACGAAGCCGTCTCGAAAGCCTGGAAAGCAACGATTTGTTGATTACTTTTTCAATGAAGACACAGGAGCAATTTTTGGACGAACGCCTGAAAGTTGGGGTCAGTGAACTTTTACAATATGCACTGAAACTTCAGAACTATTTAGTTTATTGTTATTGTTTGCTCCGTCTAACTTTAATGTTTTAAGTTCAATAAACATAGAGCTCGTTAAGGGCGTGGCTTTCACATGTTTGCTACCCATCTGAAGGGTTAATATTATTACTATCTCTAAAATAATATTGATATATTTGGAGTTTAACTTAATGTATTAGTATAATCCGAAATAAAATCTGTGTTCGTAACTTCGACAGAATATTATCTGAAAACAACCAAATACATTAAGTGTGTGTTTGGATGTTTTAGTTGTAATTTCTTGAATTATATACCTACTCATTAAACTACTTGGTACTGGTTACATCAACGTGAGCAACTAGACTGTTTGAAAGATTTACAACAGTGTCAACCCCTTGAGCGTCGAGCGACTAGCAGGTGGCCGATAACAATTATATTGTGTCTGGGTATTCGACGCTTGAGCTCTTACTTTACTAAAATTTAATGTACATAACCAAAAATGTTTTCTTTTTATTTTTTAGAGAAACACTAGAGCATTTCAATTTCAAACTAAGAAATAAGTATCTATAGAGTTAAAAAATTATGCTGTTTCAAATATTACTTAAGAGATATATATCGTAATTGCCACAGAAGCCATCCCAATAATCCAATTAATGACTAACTGGCCTCTACTGCCATGTTGAAGTGTTAATAATGAGGGTTAAGTGCCACCGATCCACTAATCCCCAATGAAGCCATAAACATATAACTCTAGTCTGTAGTCTGATTTATAGGCCTATAAATCAGGTATTGTTACTTTTTTACTGAACTAGTTCTGTCTTAATATATTAAAAAAAAACAATGATAATAAAAATAATTCTTGATGTATTAACCCCTTGTCGTCGATCGACCACAAGGTGGCCAATAACAATTAAAAGTCTATTGTGTCTGGTATTCGTGCACTCGAGCTCTTAACAGACAAAAATAAATAAAGTTGATTTGTTTCTTTAGCCTAGCTGTTTTAATTCATATTAACCTGATACCTATCTAATATTTATTATTATAGACTAGTCACACACAATCAAATTACCTACTTACGATGTATCGAAAATATTGATATATTTTTTACATGAACATCCCTAAGCAAGCAGAAGTTGCCGAGGCATACTTCTGTGTAGGCCTTTTGTATGAAAAATATAATTTTATAAAAAATCTTCATACAAAACGTCAATTTCATAGGCCTTAATATAATATAATATAATAATAAAACTTCTGTGCATTTGTATGTTATTGAACTCCTTCTAAACGGCTGGACCGATTTGGATGAAATTTTCTGTGTGTGTTCAAGTGAATTCTAGAATGGTTTAGATTTACAATTGGACCCGGTAGGTGGCGCTGCCATAGGGGTCCATTATGGGATACGTGTTCTTAAGTGGATGAATGAATGATTTGTTTGTTTTGTTGTCATGGAAACTGTCAAAGCGGTACGAAGTCCGCCAGTCAGCTAGTCTATATCTAGCTAATATTATAAAGAGGAAAGCTTTGTATTTTTGTATGTATGTTTGCGACCAATAAACTCAAACTAAACTACTGGACTGATTTAAAAAATTCTTTCACCATTAGAATGCTACATTAGCGCTGAGTAACATAGGCTATATTAAACAAAATAAAAAAATAAAAAATAAATGCGGTACGAAGTCCGCCGGGTCAGATAGTTATATACACAATACTTTAAATGGTAACTTTTAACGGTAAACTTATTATTTTGTGATAAAGCTTTTGTAATACCTATTTGGCATACTGTCTGCGTAGATGTTAACAACGCACATAACATTGTAAAAGGCAATTATTTTTGTTACATTCTCTCTAGCCCCCATAAGACAGGATTACGTAGTTTGGGTGCTCAAAAGATCCCGATGGGTCGAAGTGTTACTGCAAGAGGGAAACCTCAGCAGGCCCCACTTGGGTGCTATTGTTTAATTTGTTATAATTGAATTTTTCTGGTAAAAGGTTTTTTATTATTAAATAAGAAGACTGCTTTTCCGACAGAGGTAATAGTTTCTTTTTTATTTCATAAACCGATTTAACAAGCTGAGAGCTATACACAGCTAGGGAGCCACAGTGCAGATGATGTGCATGGCATGCACGCTGAATTAAATAAGGACTTATGTAAAAATAGGAACTTATTAGCACTTTACTTGTGACTTTGTCCGCATGGATTTGAGATTTAATAAAAAGAAACTTTTTTAAAATAAAAGATACTCATAAGAAATGTAACTTTCTATCAGTGAAAGAATTTTTGGAATTAAACCAGTAGTTCCAGAGATTAGCCCACACATACAAACAAACTAACTCACAAATGTTACCTCTTTATTAATAGATGAACTTATAACAAATTACGACAGACTACGAACACTATAATGAACTCAGGTCAAAATCATCAAAATATGCTACTTTGAGTTCTCGGAAAAATAACGATAATAGATAATAGCCCTACTACCAAGCATACGAAATAATGGGTACCCGAAATATGTTGCAATAAACAATTATAATTTACCATACAAATATTGTCTTTCAGGTAAAATCCTCATCTTCTACGCCATCTTCTATATAGCACTGACTTCTCTATTCGCAATCTGCATGGTGACATTTCTACAGCAGTTCATCAACCCTCGCGTACCCAGACTGCAACAGGTAAAGATCTATACTAATATATATCCCTAACTGTATGCAAACACAACCGTTTGTGTCATGATACAAAAACGAAATTTTAACTCACCTCATTTGTCAACAAGAGGCATTGCTTCGATGCCAAAAAAAATCAGATTGAATCTTATTGAATTCTGAATAAAACTCAGGGCTGCAACCCAGATAGATAGCAATTAATTGTTCTACTTAAAGTCATCTTTAGTTTTTTTTTATTCCATGATTTGTCATTATATTGTATTGTTACAATTATATCAGTTATCAGACAAACACAACATGCACTTTAACTTACTTTGATATATCAGTTCCATATTTCCAAGTTCGATTCGATCTGTACAACTTGGAAAATCTAGTAGGGGACAGAACACACTAGCGTGATGCCATCCTCTCTAGAATCCCTCTTAGGTTGTTTCGATCACACCCTCATGCTTGAAGAACCCTTTAAGTTTCTTGCCGCTCACAAAACGTCCCCACTCAGTAAAGTCAAAAGCTAGCCAACAGTAATCTCTGTCAAAAATGTTTCATGTTTTGAATTGGATCCCTATCGCCAGGAGTACAGCGTGATCGGCACCAGCCCCGGCTTGGGCTTCCGCCCGCTGCCGGAGGACGTCCGGAGCACCCTCATCTACTACAAGGGCACCAGCTACGAGAGCTACAAGTATTGGGAAGACCAGCTCATTGACTTCCTCTCAGGTATACCACCACCGGATTAGCAAGCTGAAGTGGCAGTAGGCTGGCCATATTTGTTGCAGAACCGATAACCGTTGGGGTATACGAGATCTTGAGAGGAGACTGCGTATCGGTAAACATAGTGTAGGACGCCCTCAGACTAGGTGGAGATTCTGGCAAGAGCTGGAGGACAGTAGCCGCGGTAGTGTGGTTCCAGCAGTGGGCTAGTATAGGCTTATGATGATGATTGATGGATGATACAAAACAGATTTTTGTTATCAAAATATTTATTATTACGAATATTTATTTTTTGAGTGTATATTTTTAGTGCAACCTTTACGATAACTGCTTGTTCTTAGATTAGAATGAATGACGCAATAGTAATCAAAAACATTTCCAGCGATAAATATGATAAGCTTTATTTTTGAGGCAAAGTAATTGATGTTGCAGCATTGTAAATTCTACTTATATTATTAATGCGAACGTGGATGATTGTTTGTTTATTCTCCGATCACGCAAAGTCTATAAATGAAAGAATTTTTGGAATTTGACCAGTAGTTCCAGAGATTGTCCTGCTCAAACAAATGAAGTCACAAACTTTACCTCTTTAATAATATTATAAATGTAGATATAATTTGTCCCCGATAATTACTTTCGTAGAAGACGGCACAAGCTGTTAGCTGTGCCGATATGTCGCACTGTGTCGCCAAGTGTCCCATACCCCGCTCCCTCTCTTCCCTCAACGCTTTCCTGCGTACTAATCCAAACTGTGATTTGTTTGCGGATGGGTGGCCAGTCATATTGTCGGAGTGTCTGTGTTATTGTGAGAAGTGAGTGTAAAAATTTAAATAAGAAAAAATAGAAAATCATCAGTAATATTGAGCTGCTGGCGGACTTGCCCCACTTTGTACCCTCTTATCGTACACGACATACCCCACTTTTTCACACACCGTCACACCACACCAGATCAACTCTTACGCGTCTTCTACGCCTTTACAATATAAAATTATTTAGCTTCGATATTTTTCTCGAGACAAAAAAACACGTTAAAAATTAGTTAAAATGAAGCCTTTTGTTGATGTAAAAGTTGTTTAATTTCAAAAATGTGTAGTGTTTGCGTAAACTTTAGAAAACAATAAATAAATAAATGTTAAATTATAAAATTTTAAAAACTCCTCTTTGTTATATTTTTGTCTTCTTTAAATGTGAATGAATAAATTGTAATGTTTTATTGAATAATTGAATTTATTTTGTTTTTGATTTATTGAATTTCCTTTTTTTTTAATTGTTTTTTGAGTTTGTGTATTGTATTGGTAATATGTAATTTTTCTATTGATTAACGTTATTGGTTTTTTACCGTTTTAATTAAATAAATAATATTTAATAATTTGTCCATAGTGTACAAGAAGAAAGGGCAGACGGCGGGCGCGGGCCAGAACATCTTCGACTGCGACTTCGCGCGCCTGCCGTCGCCCGGCAAGGTGTGCGACGTGGACGTGCGCGACTGGGAGCCCTGCATCGAGGAGAACCACTTCTCCTTCCACAAGTCCTCGCCCTGCATCTTCCTCAAGCTCAACAGGTTGGTTGTTACGAGCCTCGGTGATAGGTTGCTTGGTTGGCTGTAATCTGTTGTGGGTAGTTACCGAATCGGCTAACGAGCTAACAACTCAACTGATGGTAAGTGGCCGCCGCAGCTCATGAATACTTGCGCGTTAAGAACCTCAAAGTCAAAACAAACTTTGGTCCTTCTGGCCTCAAAATCCTTTTTTTCACTATTGGAATCCGCTATCCAGACCGTCTCACCGGGCTGTTGCAGGCCCGGGAGGTGTGTGGAGTAGGTCACCGGTTATGATGTGACCGATCTATTAAACCACCCGACATCCGTCTACCGGTTGGCGGAACCACGAGCACTCCTAAAGTCGATCGCGGTCCGTGCGGCGGCGGCCCCCTTGGGCCCTCTAATTCGGCCTTTCGGAATCCGAAGGCGCCATACCTCACCGATTGTGAGAATCCTGCCACCGACCCATATGAAAATTAGTTTAAAAATCTAGTCACTGACTTTGGTTTTATAACGGTAAATTACCCACTGACATGAGAACCAATTTAACAATCGGAACAAATCATATCAACAAAAGAATATCAGCCTAAAACATCTCACTATAGTCTGTTCAATATAGCTCGATACCCGTGACAGATGTCAAATTGGCATGCCTACGATTGAGACAATACTAAGGTAATTGCATCAAATGATAATTGAAGTTATCAATTGAATATCATAATCCTAATGAAGTTCTGTTCCTATCTAATGTGCCAATTGATTTTCTTTTCTAGTTAATTAAGAAGTTCTGTAAATGTTTTAAAATTATGATAAGTGTGTGTTATGCGGATGGGGAGTTTATTGGGATAAATCTAATCTAACATATAAAATAGAATCACAAAAGTAATTGTAGTATATTAAGTGTTGGATTATAAATGATAATGTTGTTTTAATATAGTCAAATAATTTCATACGCTTTTACAAAGTCACGTCTTCGATTTTGATGACTTCTATCACAGGTATCAAACTATAGTGGCCTTCTCACAAAAAATTATTAAATAAATAAACATGTGGATATTGGATTATAACTCAGCGTGCTCGCCCAATACGGGATTAATAAGTTTCACATACCATTTTACGTCTACAACCAGGAGACAACAGCTTAATGTTCCTTCCAAATAATTTTTTTTTTTTTATATTTTACGGGTAAGCACAGTGCCTTGATCACACCTGATGTTAAGTGATGATAAAGCCAATGATGGAAGCGCACTTCACCCGGGACCCTCAACTAGTGAGGTACTGGCTATCTTATCTCTGACTGCCGGAACACAACAATGCTACAAACATTGATGTTATGGCGACATATTTAGATAAGATGGTGGTAGCTAGCCAGGCGGACAAATAAGTCCTACCACCAACCAAACCGAGTACACAAAGATGTACCCCCCGCTGGGAATCGAACCCGGGACCTCTGGGTCTAAACCGGTGGTCTTAACCACTAGACCACAGAGGCGATTAATATAAAATACATCTCATTTTAAGCAATACCAATGGAAGTAGCCATAAAAATGTTAAACAGTTCAATCAGTGCAATGAAGGTGGCTGTAACTAGTCGGTATGTCCGGTGTCAGGATCTACGGCTGGCGGCCCGAGTACTACAACGACACGCGCAGCCTGCCCGCCGACATGCCGCCCGAGCTGCAGCAGCAGATCCGGAACATCACCAACTACAACAGGAACTATGTGCGTACCACTGTGCTGTATTTTTTATATTTTTTTTTAATATTAAACGGAGGCAAACGAGCAGGCGGGTCAGCTGATGGAAAGTAATCGCCGCCGCCCATGGACACCCGCGAAACCAAAGTAATCGCAGATGCGTTGCCGGCCTTGAGGAAGGAGTTGGATCTTGAGGGGGATGTAGGAATGTGGAGGGGGGAGAGATGGGCCCGGTACTTTCAATCACCGGGCAAAACAACAGCAATGAGTGCCATTGTTTTACGCCGATATTCTGTGGTCGGGTGGTATTACGCCGGGCGAGCCGGCCCCTTTCGTGCTGCAACGCAGCGTGGCCCTACCACTCAGACAGTGTCACTCATTTAGCACCACCCAGGGGTGACGTGTAGGTTCTCAAGGGTAAACCTACGGACGCGAGTAACTTTAACCCCCCTATACAATATATTTCAAAAAAGAATTTTCCCTATCGTTCCAAGCGTCTACAAGTAATCGGGGAACATACATTTAAATTTAAAAAAAAATTGTTTTATAAATAAAGCCGGTTAAAAAGTAGAGGTTAAGTGGTCGTGTCTTCAAATGGCGGTCTTCAAATATATAAGATATTTGAAGGCCGCCGCCGCCGTTGCCCGTACAAGCTGTAATTTTTTTAGATTGAGTATAATTAAGTTTATATCTATCTTTAGCGATCAGTTAAAAGCGCACCTGCCCTGGTGTAAATACCTGATACTTTTAAGTATAATTTTTGATTAAAAAAGTGTACAAAATAAACCAACAAGTGGGATTCGAAACCGCACCCCAATTATATACCGGGTGTGGTGCATTAAACCTTTTTTTCAATACTGTTTTCAATTTGTAATTTGTTACCAACAAAATTAGCGTAAATATTATATAAGGTCACTTTTATCAACTGCGAATATTTTGACAAAACATCTAATTATACCAGAGAAAAAAGGCCCTTGCATTAAAAAAAAAATACAGGCTAGTTTTTTTTTACATTTCCTGACACAAAAATTGTAATATTTTTAAGAGCGGCCTCTCTGTCGGTTTTTTATAATTAAACTAGGGGCACGTGTAAGCGGTGAAGGCATTGCGGCCTCTCTGTTTCGGCTCCTTTGAATTGAAACTACCGAAAGTGCTTTATTTTTCTTTTTAATCGAAATGTCTTTTAGCGTTTTTCTCGAAAACTGGCGTGTAAAAATTTTAAGGTTTTTTCATAAAAATAGTTTATATATGTTGTTGAATTTATCCCCAAAATATTTGCAGTTGATAAGATGTGACCTTATAAAAGCTGTGTACCCGCAGGCCAACATGGTGTGGGTGTCGTGCCACGGCGAGACGCCGGCCGACCGCGAGAACATCGGGCCCGTGCGCTACCTGCCGCACCCCGGCTTCCCCGGCTACTTCTACCCCTACGAGAACGCCGAGGGCTACCTCAGCCCGCTCGTCGCCGTGCATCTGGAGAAGCCCAAGAGTCAGATGATCTATTTACTTGCATTCGTTTAACCTTTTCAAAGTCAAAAGTCAGAGTCGAATCATTTATTCAACATAGGCCTTCGCAGGCACTTAATGACGTCAAAACTATGAAATCCAAATAATAATAAAAATCCAAAAAATTAGTTTAGACGAAACTGATTGACCGGAACGGTCTGCTATAATCGACGAGTTATAGCGGGCCTTGTACGCCAACGACGGCGATGATCGACGATACTTATAGTTGGGTACATAATATTTGAAAAGCGAAAATTGAAATAGCTACGGGTAAAATGTCAATGTTCAAAACATCGAAAATTTAAATATAGATTGTATCGAAATATCGAAAATTGTTATACCTAAGATTAAAATGTCTTAAAACTAATGCTGTCCCATTTTTGTTTCTAAAGACAGATAGTATTTTTTATAATTAGTTTATCATCAGTCTCATCATTATTAGCATTGAAATCAGTTTTGAAGCAGTTTTTACTTGAGTCCTCTTTTAGGAATAACATGTTTAGATTTTTACCTAAAGATTAAAAAGTCTGTCCGTATTAAAACATATAATGTTTTCGTTTGTTCCAGCTGGTATAGTGATAAACATAGAATGCCGCGCCTGGGCGAAGAACATCAAGTACAACCGGAGAGAACGCCTCGGAGTCGTCCACTTCGAGCTGATGATTGAGTAAACGTTCAAACATATCATTAGTATTAATCGAACAGCTCAGTCTTTCGAGAAGATCGAAAGAAGACCGATATTTTTTGATACTGTGTATTAGTAGACACAGGAAACTAAATACCGTCCAAAAATTTATATTCTAAATGCATTAGTTAAGTGCCAAGGTTGTGGTCTACTGAGAAGACCAAAACTCGGCTAGTAAGGAATCAATGTAATTAAAATCTGCAAAAATACTCTTTTAAGTAGACCAAACGGAAACTCACTTCCAATCCTAGAAGAATCTCAGCGAGCTTAAATACTTTGTATTTGTATGCATTTAAATTAGTTAATAGGGTAACATTTGGAAGTTCTTATATTTTTTTTAATTCATTTTGTCGGCATATAAAAATATCTGCCTGATGGTAATATGTCACCATGGGTATATCTTGCGCGTGGCCACCCTGGGGCCTTATTTATTGTACTGGATTTCATGTCCTACATACCGGAACATAGTAATGTAAAATATTCTGCTGCTTGGCGGCAGAAAAAGGTATGAAAACCTAGCATGGCGATAGTTTCTTTACTTGCGAGATTCGATAAGAGCGCTAGCGCCGTCGAGATCCTAAACGAAAAAGTTTATAGATATAAGAGAAAATAATAAACTTCTGGTAGACTTTTGACAACTTTTGAATAAAACCACCGTCCCTTTTTCTAATGTTAATTAACTAATTATACAATTTTATTTTTACCTGTTTAAGTTTATACAAATAGGTACAAGAAAAGACAGTTTTTTTGTCATTGCAAAGATAGTTGGTACTTAAATATGTATAAATAGCTATTTGTATTTACAATGAATCTCTATATATTTTTTAAATTTTATTTATTTTTACTTTCTTCAATACTTCTTATATTTTTTTTGATTTCTAGGTCAATTGATATCTTTAATGTCTTTTGTCTTACTATTTAAGCATGAGCTTGACAAACGTTCTGGGTAGGCAATCTGCCAGTAGTTTGCCACCATATATTACAGATGCATTCTGGTAGAAGTTGTGTTAAGACTGATATTATATATTTTTTAAATGTCTTACAGTAAATGTTTAATAATATTTTAACTTTTTTCTTTGATAATTTACAAGTGTTGCAAGCTAGCACTACAACGATTCTTTGATCAATTCTCAAAAAAAAGATCGATCAAAGAAATTGTTTGTGCAAAAAAATGCAGACATGTTTCTATGTAATATTCAAGAATCTAGACATGTTTTAATCGAAGACAACAACGTTTGTAATTATAAACAAATATTAATTTGAACTTTCATAAATAATATTGATTTAATAATAGCACTATATCATTTAATTTTTTATCTTTAATAGTTAAAACTTTTATATACAAACTTTCAATGATCATATTTTAAGTTTTATTCTCACAAAATAATGATTTTTTAAACGCATATTTTTAAAATATTAACGTAAACAAGAATCTCGGTCGTAATCTCAAGAAGACAGAAATAATGAATATCATTGATCAAATGGGTTTTTAGACTCTTTAAAAATGTAACTATACTATATCTTATAAGTTCATATTATGTTGAATGTTGTATAATTAATATGTTTCTTTACTAAGATTCTCAATCTCAACGTTATCTCGGTAGTCGTTATCATCAATACAAACTTTATTATTATATTTTAATGATATAACTTCGATAAACAGTCTTCTCTTTATAATGATTTTTATGGTAATGAATCTGTCATCTTATAGATGACTACCACTTATAGTTTAAGTACTGAGTTTAATTTTTCTATTTATATAACATAGAAAATGAAGCATTTAATGTAACAATTCCGTCCTTTGAAGTTATGAATACATATGTACCTAATTTTAATGTGTATTTTTAGTAACAATGAGTGCCTGTAAAATAAATGACATTATGATAAATCTTTATCTTTCATTTATAATTAAGTTTTGTAATAGATGAATGTCATTGAATATTAAAGTTTTTTATTGAGTTAAGTTGAAATTAATATTTTAAGTAATTTTTAAATTATATTTCTGGTTGCCAGTAAAATATTTCACATGGCCATAAATCATGCAGTATCGGTAGCTAAGTCAATTTATCGTTCGTGTATCGTGTAGTAACGCTTCTCCTGTCTACCGTTTCCAATTAATTAGTGACGCTGGAATATTTTAGTATGCTGAATCTGTTGTGCACGTGACAGACATATTTTCTTAAGGTGGGAGACCAAAACAAAAAATGTATGATGTTTACGTCACGCACGTCCCATCCCGCGGGCTACACGTGCGCCCGCGCAGTGTGCACCGAACCGCCGCGCGCGCCGCACCACCGCAGCGCCGACCGACCGCCGCCGCCGGCTCATACAGCGATATTAGTGATTTCATGATTTGTAATGTCTAAGTCGAATACGAGCGAGGGGGAGTGGGCTAGGGCTCCGCCGCCTTCAGGCCCTGTGTGGAGGACCATCGCGCATGCGCTTTACAACCCTGACGAGAAAAGCTTCTTGGGCCGAACGCCTAAACGATGGGGTGAGTAGCCAATACATAATCATGAGGTAACAACTACCAACAGAATTAAAAGAACAACATTTCATAATTAGTGGGAACCTTCGAATTTGAATAAGGACGCGCCTATTGTTTACGTAGTTTTTCTTATGTTCAAGTCTTACGTAAACTTTAATCTGGAACGAATTTTGATAGACTTCTGCATACATCTGTACATAGTGTTGGAACCTTGGTAACTCGGAGCTTGTCTAACTAAACATAATGTGTAGAATCATGTAAAGTTTGTGTGAATCAAATTAAAATATTTAACATTTTATGACCTCCATCTTTCCTACTTCGTTTTTTGCATTGTTTTAAATATCCCGGTTGACTTTTTTATCACCGTCCTAACCCTCTGTAATGATGACTCCCGTGATACAAACGAACAACTTTTACTATTGGACCAACTCCCTAACTCGAAAATAAAAATGCAGCTGTTCCATACATTCTGGTCGAATAAATATTGATGTTTTGTATGGAACAGCTGAATTTTATTTTCGAGTTACGGAGTTGGTCCAATAGTAAGAGTTGTTCGTTTGTATCACGGGAGTCATTACAGAGGGTTTGGACGGTGATAAAAAAGTCAATCTGTATAAGTATTTTTTTCTTGTATAGGTACTCATTGAATATTTGAAACTAGTAACTTAAAGGTCAGTATGTATTACTGACTTTTAAGTTGTTTGTTTAGAAATAATAAAAATGCTGCACAAATTAAATATTGAGTAAATACTTACAATACATTATTGCTGTAATGGAACTGTATATTTGTTTTGTTGGTTGCTTACGTCGTCTATGACGGAGCCTTTAGATAGGTCCTCGCAGTTTGTTACCCAACAGTACATGCTTGACATGATAAAGCTACAGCTGAAGTCGGGTATAGTCTCAAAAATGGCGAGTACCTTTAAAAAATATATTAATATTTTGATTGATGAGAATCACCATTCAACGTAGTATAAAACAGTTAAAATATGTTTTATACCTACATTGTGCTACTGATGTGCTTCTAATTAGAAAGTCAAATAGTATGATCTTGTCCTTATTCCTTCAATGTACTATCTACTTAAGGCAAACGGGTTTCATTTTTAATTGGTAATAACCGACCTTGGTACTGTCCAGGTATGTAAAAACAATACTATAAACGATGATAAGCAGCGTGCGGTGTCATCTGAGCCGCGAGCGCAGGTCATTCAGATTGTGTGTTAGTGCCGCTGACATGATCGATGTGCGCATGCGCCTGCGCAGGTGTACGCAACTCTTGATTGCAAGCGTGTGGTATGTAAAGGTGAATTCGCAACTACTATGCCTGTAAGTAGGTACCCTGCTATCGTCATTGGCATATCGTAATTTAGGCTACATCCTATTTGGTAAACTCCGTCTTATACAGTCTCAATAGATGCGGTTGTAGCAAAACGCCAGTTTAAAATGAGGTTTATAAAGTGGACAGACGGACAAGCCAGACCTACCACCAAACAAACCGAGTACACTTGGTCCGACAGGGTGTTATAACACCCCTAAAAGTATTAAATAGATATATACCCTAAAACAATACTTTTAGAGTTTTATTTACAACAACACAAATGCCTGGTCGTACTAAGTGGGTAGACCACAGAAGCGGTGTATTACTTAGGTACTAAATTTATTCATTAGAGCTGAATAAGTTGTAGCCCAAACTAAAATTAAAAAATATTAAATTAGTAGATACTTTATGAGAATAATATTCACATTCAATATTTAACATTAGCCATCAAAAATATGTATCTTGTTTCACACGATTACGAGTCCACCACTGATGATATTGAGTGATGATAAACTATAAAAAACGAACTCCTCTTTTGACGGATTAGCATATCAAAGTTGATGCCAGTTTCCGAAGGAGATTGCGTTATTATGTTCACGCTAAAATGATCCCCATGTCATAGCAATACGGGCCATAATCCCAGCTCAAGCACCTACGTATAGCTTCTTGTATAGTGGCTTAAGTATTCCCCTTCAACAACATCGCTTTAAAAAGTATTCCATATTCATTCTGTGCCGACCTCTTTATTCGCTGAAGCTTTTGTATTGATTCAGAGGTCGAAGGAGACGGATGGTACAGTTAGTGGCAAAAGTTGTGAAACTACAGATAATTGAATGCGTTTTGACTTCTGAAACTTTCTTGGCAATTTTGAAGTCTATATTTCTATTTTTTTAAACCCCGCCGATAGGGCGGGTGCCCTTAGTGATGCCTTAGACCCGGTAGGTAGTTAGGCGCTGCAATAGGGTCCATCATGGGATAAGTGTGTTCTCAAGCAGGCGAAGTCGCGTGCGGGCCACTAGTTATAATAAGTATAAAGTATATTGTCGATTGGAGTACGTTTGTTGGGGTTGGGCTTTTTAAACTTCGTTATTCTTATTATCTGTGTTACACTCCTAGGTTACATTCATCGAACCTAACCTTATTTGTAATCAGTGAGGTACTCTTGGCTGCACGACCTTCGCTCGTTCCATTCATCTGAATATTGAACTGTGATTGCATCCGTCCACAGAGTCGATGAATAAATCATTATGCAATTGTTCAGTCTTGTAGTCAGAATGCATTGTGCAAGTTGTATTTGCTATAAGTAAAATTTTGACTCCTCGTTTGTCATTAGGATTTTTGATCTAATAAAGAATAAAACTAGCACGCAACTCAACTCCAGCTGCTTAATGAGTGTAACAAAAATTTCAACGTTCTATAGTTTTAAGCACTCAATAAACAGATTAATTTATGAGGAGCTCGATGGCGCAGTGATTAACGCGCTCGGTTGAGATTGCTAAAGTTAAGCACTTTCGCGAAGGCGGTCATCGGATGGGTGATCGGTATCACGAGCTTATCCGTGCTTTGGAAGGCACGTAAAGCGGTTGATCGCGGCTGCTTAGGCTAAAATTACATTGAAACACTAATTTTAGCCAGAGTCGATTTGGGGCGAAATTAGTGACTTGAGCGCTGCTTGGCTGTCACTCAGGATGAATATATTGCGCTTTTTCATAGCTAACTCTATATTCTGCTTTGCGCATAGGAGAATTCCGAAAGTTTCTGCTTGGTAAACAGTGGCAAATTTTCCCAAGCTTTGACTACCTATGTATGAAGTCGTTGTTATAGACGCCTGCCCCTGTGCCCGACTTCATTTTTGATCCGTAGGTAGGTATAGCAGATTAGGCTGTCTTTTTCCGGAGACGGTGACCCCCGTTTCCATTCGTCCCTGGTTAGAACATAAACTTTAAATTTCTTTTCGAACATGAATATGAGGGATAGTTTATCGCACCCTATTTCCATGATCCTGTCAGGAATGTCACTTGTTTCCCATTTTGTGTGTCTAGTCGGAGGTTTAGATGCGTCCCACAGTCCGGCCACCTTTAGTCTATGTAACGCTTTCTTTGCCTAGCTGTTTCTATTACAATGTGCAGGGGTGAAAGATCTGTGAGGACCTCCAGCGCTGCCGTTGGAGTGGTTCTAAAGGCATCAGTGATCGCCAAACAAGCTTTTATCTGAAGTTTGCTAAGAGCATTCTAACAGATCTTCAGCCTGGTTCTGGGCCACCCGACGATGCTACCACATGTGAGAATCGGTCTCACCATCGTCATGTAGATCCACCTAATGATTTTGGGGTTGAGTCCCCACATCTTCCCATAAGTAGACCGACACATGCCAAAGACTCTGTAAGCCTTGGCTACGGTTGTGTCCACATGCCGTTTCCAAGTAAGTTCCCTATCCAGCGTTAAACCTAGATATTTCACTTCTTTGGACCAGGAGAGCTGGGTACCATAGAGTGTTAGGTTACCCAGTCCCGTCGTGTTTCTCATTATTGTTAAGGGGATGGCTATTGTTTTCCCCGGGTTTACAGAGAGGTGATCAATGCCAGGACTAGTATGAATCCTATAAAATCGCCATGTAAACGTTTATAAAATTAAATAATAGGATCAAATAGAGTACCTAATTAATCTTAGATGATGCTATTATAAGACCAGTGTCCTAATCAAAGCGTCTATTAGATTTCTATATGACGTTTTGACCTATAAGTCGATCACTATAGGAGAATTTTGCTACTAGGGGTACGCCTGATGGTGAGCGGATCATCATAACTTTTTCATTTAACGGCATGGAGTATATACCTACGTATATACGAGTATATTTTGGTAACATGCCTTGATGGTTATTAGGTTTTATTACCAAGTCACTTGCCAGGATCTCAGGACACAGCTGACTTGCTACAGAATTATGATGCTGTAGCCATTCAGTCCAGGCGTTGTCCAGAGTTGTGGCCTAGATTTTATGAGTCGTTATTCTAATTTTGGATGCAGCGGTGAGTGTTACTGGTGGAATCCCATTGCGGGATGTATGAAATTATTAGCACATTTGAAACAGGACGGATATTTCAATTAAACATCCCATATCTACAGAAGGTTAATGCCGTTTAAACTCATTTATTTATTCTATTTAATTGACGCAGTTTAACCATTAAGGTAGGGTAGGGTAAAGCGACCGAAGCGCACGTTTATATGTATGTAACTAAGTATGTCTTCGAATAACAACTTACAACAACTTTAACTAACTTTAACCATATAACTTTAACCATGTTAAGGAGGAGCTCGATGGCGCAGTGGTTAACGCGCCCGGTCTGCGAGTGCTGAGGTTAAGCAACTTTCGCAAAGACCGGTCATCGGATGGGTGACCAAAAATTTATCATCTCGAGCTCCTCCGTGCTTCGGAAGGCACGTAAAGCCGTTGGTCCCGGCTGCATTAGCAGTCGTTAACAACCACCAATCCGCACTGGGCCCGCGTGGTGGTTTATGGCCCGTTCTCCCTATCCATCCATAGGGAAGGCTCGTGCCACAGCAGTGGGGACAAAAAAAAAAGAAAAAAATATGAGCTGATGATGATGATGATGAACCATGTAAATAGGTAGTAGTGGCACCAGAGTTCGACAGAAACCAGTGATTGACCCTTTTTTCCTATTCTAATAGGGGTCAGTAATTGTTTTTCTACCTACACCTTAATATACAACGTGTAACAGAAATGTGTGGTAAAAATGAAAAGATCCTAAGTGTATCCGATCTAGATCTTGTATGTGTTGTTACTTACTTAGGTAGGTACTTACTGCGCTGGCTCAGGGACCCGAAGTGAATCTTGGCCTCCGACACGAGGTTTCGCCACTCTGCTCTGTCCTCAGCCACATGTGTTGTTCATCATCATTAGCTCATTTAATGTCCCCACTGCTGGGGCACGAGCCTTCCCTATGGATGGATAGGGAGAACGGGCCATAAACCACCACGCGGGCCCAGTGCGGATTGGTGGTTGTTAACGACTGCTAATGCAGCCGGGACCAACTGCTTTACGTGCCTTCCGAAGCACGGAGGAGCTCGAGATGATATGTTATTTGTCACCCATCCGATGACCGGCCTTTGTGAAAGTTACTTAACCTCAGCACTCGCAGACCGGGCGCGTTAACCGCTGCGCCATCGAGCTCCTATGTGTTGTTACTGAGGCATAATTATTAACTTTAATTTGTCATGCAATTGTAAATTAAATATTTAGATTAGTGAAGTCATGCGCGTCAGGCGCGCATAAGCAAGCCGTAGTAATCATAAATGTAAGTACACAGAGGTTACTAAGCCACTAGGGCTGTGACTTGTTTATTTTGATGTGACATCACAAGAGAAATATTTGATGAAAAATTTCATAACAAATTAATATTAATAATTATGTGTTAGAAATTCTACATACAAGTTCTACTCTAAGATCGGATACACTTTGGATCTTTTCATTTTGACCACACCTTTTTGTTACACGTTGTATTATAATTTATTTGGTACAAATAGATATCAGTCATTGTACTTATGCGTAATCAGGCATGTTAAATGTGGTAAATGGAAATAATACCTGCTGCTTAATTTGTTTCTGATGACAACGGCGCACTGCATTTTGAATGTAAATACTATAAAAATATACCTAAGTCTACAAGCAGCACTTTAAAACTGCGAACCTTGAAAACTGTTTACTTACTAAAAGTGTATATGTGTATAATATCTATTGAAAATTATGGAAGTATAAGTAAGTAGTTATTTCTACATATGCGTGTGGGAGGACTGATGCTCTGTGGTGATTTATTTTTGTCTAGAGATTAAACCAAAATCCCAAAATTAAATGCTGTCTGCGGATTTGCGATATCTAATAGGTTTATTTTATGAAACTTGGCTAAAGGTATTTATTATATCTATAAATAATACCTATATCCCAATCCCATAAAATACCATGTGCGTCCAGTCTTACATAACTAGCTGACCGGCGGACTTTGTACCGCTTTGACAGTTTCCATGACAACAAAACAAACAAAACGTTGACAGTTTCCATGACAAAAAAACACAAACAAATCATTCGTCCGCTTAAGAACACCCGTATCCCATGATGGATCCCTATAGCAGCTCCACCTACCGGGTCCAATTGTAATTCTAAACCATTCTCGAATCGACTTGAACACACACAGAAAAATTCATCCAAATTTTAGATTTAATATAGTCGGTAAAGTTAAATGTCTTTGGTCCAGCCGTTTAGAAGGAGTTCAATAACATGCATACGCACAGAAGATTTATTTTATACTTATATATAAAGATTAACTAGCACTTTACTTGCGACTTCGTCCGCGTTGATTTGAGGTTTAAAAGAAACTCTTTTTTAAATAAAATATAGCCGGTGTTACCCACAAGGAATGTAGCTCTGAAATCAGTGAATAATTTTTTAGTTCCAGCGATTTGCCCCGACATACAAACAAACAAACAAAGTCACAAACGTTACCTCTTTATTAAATAATACTCATTGCTGAAAACCTCATCATACGTCGCGATCATCAAGTCATCCTCAGAACGAAATTAGAATTCGAGTTAAACGTACCGATTCTGAAGCGAGTTTCTAAAAACCATCTTAGATTATTTATTGGCCTATTTACGTCATACGCAAGTAATAAAACGTCGAAGCTACGACATTTTTTATACCAGGAGGCGCTCCATCAATGCTCTTATGGCATGGCATTGTCATACAAATTCACTTTATCGTAACGTGACCGAAGGGTAAATAAGCCCCAGGCACCCTCGTCTGTTAGTTAATGTTATACCCTCTGTGCTTAACAAACAAACAACGAATGAGCTCCGAATAGTTATTCCGTGTTTTTTTTTTTTTTCATTTTGTTGATGGCTTCGTGCGATTAGCACATTTAGCCAATGTCAAAGTAATTTTTCTAACAAGTAATACATAAATAAACAATATTTCTTTTCTGTATGATGATGATGATGAATGATAATAGAAATGAGAAATGATATACCACCCAACCCCTCGAGTATCTCAGTAAAGATGTGGGGCTTTACTAAGTCCTCGTGCGGACTTCTTGAGAGAATTTGAAAAGTGACGTTGCACTGTTTTGTTTCATTTGCCAACACTAATGCACACTCACGAACACTTAACGGTTAATAATCCACCATTATTTCACATTAATATTCGACATAACACAAATTTTAGAAAATAAAACAAAACCGCAAACATGACTCTTCACTTTCCCGCCAAGAAGTCCAAAGTGTTTTATCTCTTTTATTCTAATTTGATATGACGTTTAGATGACAGGAACAAAACACGGAATAACTATTCGGACCTTAACTCTTTGTTTATTTGTAAGACCCTCTGTCTACAAACGTGACCATGACATCTTCTCTCATAATAAATATATCGCGTATTATATAAAAACACTTTGCTTATATTGCTTTCAGCGTTGACGTAACTATTGTTTACAATGGATTAGTGGTATTTACCTACAGAAACGTTTGTACCTAACTGACATTTATGAATAACTTTTCTAAAAATATATTTAACGAGTACACTTCTATTTAGGTATTACTGATCACATTTACTCATGTGTTAGATTAGTGAGATAGAATCGTTTTTGATTTTAGTAAGCAAACCTATGTATGCAAAAAGTTTACATCGAGATTGCGAGTTTTATTCATCAACCGATCTCGTTGGAGGCGCTGCTTCAATGCCATACTAATTATCGTTTTCGTAAACGTAATCGGATGTCAAAAATAACTAACACTAGGCCCTTAGGGTGCCTAGTGTTAGTTCAAAACGAGAATTTGTATGGCAAAATTTTAACTGTTCTCGATTGTCGCCAGGAGGCGCTGCTAAAATGCCACACTAATTTTCGTTTTCGTAAAACGAAATCGAATGATTACGGATAGTATACAATACTCACACTAGGCACTCTGGTGACGGGTTCGTGGGTTAGGCCCCCGGTGTGTGACGCCCCCGTGGTGGAGGCACCCGATTTTCAATTAACTTAAAACAGCCGATTTTTTTTTTAAATTTTATTCAGGACAATAAACAATTACACAATAACAAATATGTCATACATAATTATAACCAAATGGAATCATTGTGCAACCAGCGACATTGTCCACAACAGAGGTAAAAAAAAAACATCAACTAAGTACAATTAAGACAGGAACATTAAAATGCAACATGCAAAGACTTGCATACAAAATATAGAATAAATCCGCAATACTATGTACAATTGGTGACAATTAAATTGTGCTTTGTATAAAGAATTGTATATAAACAATTCGAATTTGTTTAAGATTAAAACTATTTTAAATAAACTTTAAATAAAACTATTCAACAAGTGCCTGTAAGGTGTGCTTTTTTTGTCGTAATAAAAGTCATTTGTACCAGATACAGTCAGCGACAAGGTGTTTCTGAACTAAATAAGTAACTGCCTCTGCCCATAGGTACTAGCTTGAAGATTAAGTGTAGGTACGTAACTGTTTTTTGGTTTTCATCTGTGTGTAAGCATTAAAGTATCTAACTATCTATCTATCAACATTCTGTGCTGACGATAAAACCGCAGGCATCGCACATTGTTCCGGAATTCTCGACTAACGGAATTGGCTTTATCATTTTTTACTGACGGAACACAATATTCATAATTCATAACACAACGTTATCAATAAATATCAATGTTAAGCAGCTTGAACTCGTTTGACACCAAGAGGCGCTGTCGCAATGCCATGAAATTATTTGTTTTCGCTAGCTCGATAGTAAATAAAACTTGCACTTGAATAAGAAGCTTTAAGTGCTATCCCATTGTTTAATAAAAGTAGTTCAGTAGTAGAGCCAATTCGCTTCAAATAATCGTTTTATAAATTTCACCGTTGAGCGAACGATTGATTGGCACGCGCATAGATCGTCAAGTGAGACTAATGCGCGCGCGCAGCTTGTTCGACGCACTGTTTATATGCCGCGTTTGGCACTAGTCGCCCAGTTATTGCTCACTATGACCTTGAACGCATAGTTTTTATTAACGATCAATTTGTTATTATCGTTTATATTTTTCAATACTTTTATCGTATTGTAGGTACATGTTGCTATCGTATACGTATTAACCTCCAATACTGGGCGTAGCAACTCCTAATGTTATTACTCGTACGTAACTGTCGACGAATAAATAAGAAATAAATAATAAATAATATGATAGTTTTTCCATAAATAATTAAATAAAGGCTTTAGACTATTTCTGTCAACGCTTGAAAACCATCGTTTTTCGGGATCCCTTCTTTTCGCATAATGTTTTTTTTTTCGTAATATACTTTGGCATAACTATTTTGGCCTATTTTTTTGGTATAATAATACTTTGCCATAATTGTTTTTGGCATACAGTTTAGGTAGACCTAATTTATTGTCTTTTAGGCTAATTTGTTTTGTCATAATTTTAATTCGTATAATGTTACCAGGCATAGGTAATGAATGACTATTAGTCTAATAGTATTTAGGCATAAAAATCAATAGGAATAACAGAAACAAATTTAAGTAATTTTTACGTATTTATTTTGAATAATAGGTTAAGGTGCGGCGGCTTATTACAAAACTGAATGATGACAAACAACATGAAATATTATCAAAACACATGCAGAATTACAATCATGAACCAAATGCACTTAGAAAAAAAGGTAAATTATGTATATTTTTTGGGCCACCCCCGCCGCTCCTATCTTTTATTCAAAATAAATACGTACCTAAAAATTACTTAAATTTGTCACCGTTATTCCTATTGATTTTTATGCCTAAATACTATTAGGCTAATAGTCATTATGCCTGGTAACATGATACGAATTAAAATTATGCCAAAACAAATTAGCCTAAAAGACAATTATGTCAACATAAACTGTTACAAAAATAATATAATAAACGTTACAAAAATAATATAATAAAAATAATAAAAATAAACGCTACTGATGTACCGGCTGTGTCTATTTTGCAAAAACGATGTCTCAGAATCATAGCTCTAGCAGGTAATAAAGACACATGTAGAATGTTATTTGCAAAATTCCAAGTTTTAACAGTAACTTCTATTTATATTTTTGAATTATGCCGACTCGTGAGGAACTATACTCACTACTTTCAAAAGATCGGAGATAGGCCGAGTCGCTACATTTCGCGTCGTGGTAGCAACCTGGGGGTCGACCGCCTAACACTCTCGCTTTCGATCGCTTTGAAGGCGAGGCGAGGAGGAGGCGTCATCTTGTCATTTCGAAAGCAATATGAAAGCAATATCGAAAGCTATAGGCTACATCTTTCGATATTATTCGATATTATATTTCGATATTATATTAGAAAGCGAGGCGAGGGCTTCGCCTACAAAGCGATCGAAAGCGAGAGTGTTACGCGGTTGGGGGGCAGGTCCTACCCCCAGCGCATCTTACACTATATAAAAATGGATCGTATTATATGGCCATTAAAGTATATAACCATTTGCCAAACTGCATCAAAGACCTCCAGGGTAGTAAATTTGAAAGGGAGCTCAAGAATGTTCTTATGTCTCATTCTTTCTACAACATAAAAGAATATTTTGAAAATAAATTTTAAGTTAATTTAAATTTTAATTATGTAAGTAGTTAATTTAATATTTCACAGTGCCTTGAAAAGGTAAATTTGTAACATACCTAACATCTTAACCCACATTTATTGTACTTATTGTTATAAATTTATGGTGAATAAATGAATATGAATATGAATATGAATATGAATATACCAAAAACAATTATGGCAAAGTATTATTACACCAAAAAAATAGACCAAAATAGTTATGCCAAAGTATGTTAGGGAAAAAAACATTATGTGAAAAGAAGGGACCCCTATATGAAACCATTCACATTTAATTTGATTCCGCCCTTTTTAGTTTTAATGTATGCACTGTATTTTCTATTTGTAACTACACTACATACTACAATTCATTTTATTTAAAGGATTAAATTACAACTTAGAAATAATACACTTAGAGCTGATTTTTCAATTGTTAGTCATTGAATAATTTTGACATAATGACAGATTCTCTATAAAAAATATGTCACAATGACAATTTTATTCGTTGGATAAAACTTATCTGAGAATTGATAAATCGGGCCTAAGTGACAATAGTTTTACTATTGCACTGTGTTTGCCATTTGTAACCACGTTAGGGTATGCTCATTAAAATCTCTTGTTCTTCCACCTACGCCAGGGTGACCCGAGACCGCCATAAGCAATTTCTGGAATACGAGTAATGTGACATTCCGCTATTCCTAGTCTTTTTTGGAAAGAATTAGCTGGTGGCCTTTATTATTTACTAGCTGACCCGGCGGACTTCGTACCGCTTTGACAGTTTCCATCAATAAGTTTAATATATGGTTTCCATGACAACAAAACAAACTAATCATTTTGTATTGGAAAATTAAATTGTCGTTTTTAGTATTTTATTTAATATATATTTTTAATATAGCCTATGTTACTCAGCGCTAATGTAGCATTCTAATGGTGAAAGAATTTTTTAAATCGGTCCAGTAGATTTTGAGTTTATTCGTTGCAAACATACATACATACAAAAATACAAAGGTTTCCTCTATATAATATTAGTATAGATACCGTTTATGGAGGAGGAGAAAATCTGTGACCGATTAAGCCTCGGGTATTTTATGATCGGCACTACGTGAGCGTATCCTCATGCCTTTCAGAAATCACCCACCGCAGTCTATGCTCATTGCATGCGTATGTGTCCATTATGATGCTGCATGCTTCCATAATATGCGGTGATCGTTTTCCATAATGCGGGCTGTAGTTATCTTTATTCCACACCTGACCTTCATCTCACTTCTCACTGATTGCAAGTGACAATAAAGCCGAAACTGAAAGCGCTCTTCACCCGGAATCTTCAAATACAGGCACTGGCCTCATACGTAACTGTTGGGACACAACAAAGCGAATAACATTGATGTTATGGCAGACTTAGATAAGAGGGTGGTAGCCAAAACAACCACCAAATATACCGATTTATGTGCTCCGCTGGACATCGCAACCTCTGGAAACCTCTATACTACTGACAGTCTTTTGTTTGCCACCTGAATGATAAAAAAAAATTAGTTTTTCTACCTCTTAATGTGTTAGATATTGAATCTAAATGAGTTTGGCGAAGTCCTTCAATGTGGCACGTCTGCTCCAGCAGTATGCGCGTGCGCTCGCTATTTCGGGCAGTGCGTGGCCACCGCTTTCGTCACTCCCTCGGTCAGTTAACATTTGACATACAACTCTATCAAGCGATATTAAACTATAACGTTTCAATAACAGAGTGCACGTTTGATTGTACTGTTGGCTGTCTGTGACGTTGTTTGATGGGTTGCGATTTATCGACTAATCTTGGAAATGTAAATCTGAGTTGTGCATTCTACAGAATAATTTTGTTTCTATATCTTTACCTCAAACTTAAATCTTTCAAATTATTTCTGCTTGTAAGGTAAGGTGCTGTGGTCTTGTGCTTAGACCACTTAGTAGTACTCGGTTTGGTTTGTGGTAGTGCTTGTTCTATTCTGGCTGGCTTAACAAAACCGTTTATTCACAGCCTGTCACTATAACAGCAATATTGGTAGCATTGTTATTAAGTTCCGAAAAGCCTAATGCTATCCTACTGCTGGGGAAAGCCTTCCAATATTAACTTAGTCAGTCATAGCTACATATAAATATAAATGGGTATTGACTTGTGCAGGTTGCGGTTATCAAAATCCAAAACACAAGTGCCCGAACTGAGAATTGAACGCAGGCCCTCTGATGTTTTTTGCGCCTTTAGAACTTAGAATAATAACGCCTAGAATGACAACTAGGGTTGCCAACCGTACTCTAAAATAGATTATTGTACTCTATATCATGTAGGCGTACTCTATAATCTATAACACTAATAGAGTATGCGAAAATACTCTTTTTACACAATGTTTACTATATTAGTGCCAGTCATGTAATATTATGCAAACCCATTAGCAGAACCAAAAAAGTCCAAAAGTCATGTCAAGTCAGTTATGTCAAGTGACTCATGTAAACGTTGAATATCGTCTGTAATTGCGTAGTGTCGCGGTCATACATTTGCCTACTTTTTATCCATTTATTATTATATAATTATTATATCGATTGATTGTACCGCCACCAATACAAAACACACAGTTCTAAAATTCATATATAATACAGTTGAACGAATAGGCTAATAACTCTCTAAAACAAAAACGTGATTAGTAATACTTCACTCGATAGAAAAAAACAAAGATAGCTCTGTCAAACATTTTAAAAGAGCTGTAAGTCAGATAATACATTAATAAGTAATATAGAAATTTTACCAATAGACGTAACTTTTTTTGTCTAGAAAATGACAAAAACAAATATTTTTTATTCCATTTTTTTTTTGCAATATAACATATTAAGAAAAAAGAAACACTGTACAGACGCCTGCACGTCATCCTATCCAAAACTGTCAAAATCTATACAATATTATAAAGATGAAGAGTTTGTTTGTTTGTTTGTTTGGTTGAACGCGCTAATCTCAGGAACTACTGGTTCGAATTAAAAAAATATTTTTGTGTTGAATAGTCCATTTATTGAGGAAGGCTATAAGCTATATTATAGAAGGAGCTCGATGGCACAGTGGTTAACACGCCCGGTCTGCGAGTGCTGAGGTTAAGCAACATTCGCAAAGGCCGGTCATCGGATGGGTGACCAATCAATGGTCATCGGATGGTTTATCATCTCGAGCTCCTCCGTGCTTCGGAAGGCACGTAAAGCCTTTGGTCCCGGCTGCATTCGCAGTCGTTAACAACCGCCAATCCGCACTGGGCCTGCGTGGTGGTTTATGACCCGTTCTCCCTATCCATCCACAGGGAAGGCTCGTGCTGAGCTGATGATGATGATGACGATGATGATAGGCTATATTACATCACGCTATGACTAATAGGAGTGGAGCAGTAATGAAATATGTTGCAAAAACGGGAAGATATTTTTTTGAGAGCTTTCCTTGCGTGCGCTGAGTAGATTGTTCGCTTATTAACGCGGGTGAAACTGCGGGGCACAGCTAGTTCTTCAATAAATGTTCAACCATATTCATAAAGTTTTATTGAGGAAAATTGACAGTATTGTGGTAGTCTGTGTGCAGGCGTGTGTGTGGGTGTGTGTGTGTGTGGGTGTGGGGGTGTGTGTGTGTGTGTGTACGTCACTTAAAAAAACACTGTACATCTAGATAATGTAGTTTGTGTGAAGCATGTGATTTTTAATTTACACTTGTTAGGTTTTCCGCAGCGATTGCATCGGCAAACAAATCAATCAATTCCTTGCAGTGCAATGCACGAGCGGCGTGATCAATGATCTTTATTGTCATCTATTTTTATCTATACTAATATTATAAAGAGGAAAGCTTTGTATTTTTGTATGTATGTTTGCAACGAATAAAAACTACTAGAACGATTAAAAAAAATCTTTTATCATTAGAATGTTACATTAGCACTGAGCAACATAGGCTATATAAAAAAAAAGAAATCTTAAAAATAAAGGTACACCCATGCGAAGCCGGGGCAGGCCGCTAGTTCAGAAATAAATGGAGAGAATACATTAGAATCAGTCCATAACAAAATAAAGAGTGAAAAAAAAGAGAGTTATGTCAATTTAAGTTAACATTTTATTATTTACTATGTTGTCTACCCACATGCATGATAAATTCACTTCACCCAAAGTTCACATGCCCTGCGCTGACAAGATACCAGTATACATTATACAATACCAGTATACCAGTATAATACCAGTATAATACCAAGTATACAATACCAAGATACCCATCACACTCCATCCTATTGTCTCTATTTTATGTGAATAAATCATATTTCATTTCATTTCACAAATTTTTTTTCACTGTTTCCATTCCATCACCTTAGTATCCGCGCTTGAGATTTATATTTATTATTATCATATTTGTACACACGTCTGACTGCCTAGTGCGAGATTCATTCGCCATTCAATCACGTTAACGAAAACGAAAACTCTCCACGCCTCCTAGTAGAATACGAGGAGAGTTACAATTTGTCACTGTTACAGTTTGTGAAATAAATTGTCGTTTTCGTATACGTTAGCGAATGGCGAATGAAATTCGCACTACGCACTCTGACTTGACTTCAACCTTCGGTATCTCATGCATCCTCCTTGTCGCCAGCTATCGTCCTGACGTTCTACTCGGTGTTCTACGTGGTGCTGGCGCTGATGTTCGCGGCCTGCATGGGTGGCCTGTTCCTGACCATCGACCCTAAGAAGCCTTCCTACACTCTCGCCAGCTCGCTCATAGGTGCGGTTACTGCTACAAATCTCTAGCTTCTTTTTTTGAGAGTGTTTGCCTCAGGCGGCATTATCAGCGTCAGCCGGACTTTTTTGGGGGCGGCCAGAAACTTAAAGGGTTCCACAAGCCGTGTGAAACGAAGCACCGTCAGAGGTTTTCTAGAGGGAACGGCATCACGCACTAGTGCGTGTCCCCGTACCCTACTAGATTCTCCGAGGGGTTCGGATATTTATAGAAACGAAGTGGAACCGCTCCAGAACTTGCACAACGAACGCCACCGCCATAGCAGGCCCGCTCAATTTTTTTTAATGTGATCATCTCGAGCTCCGTATTTCGGAAAGCACGTAAAGCCGTTGGTCTCGGCTGCATTTGCAGTCGTTAACAACCACCAATCCACACTGAGCCTGCGTGGTGGTTTAGGCCCGTCCTCCGTATCTATCCATAGGGAAGGCTCGTGCCCCAGCAGTGGGCACGTAAAATGATCTGGTGATAATGGTCCCCAGGCAACAACCCGGGCGTGGCGTCGCGTCCGCTGCCAGATGACGGGTTCGTGCTCGAGTACGACGCGGACAACGCCACAGAAGTAGCTGACATCGTGGAGCAACTTGACGACTTCTTGAAACGTAAGTACACACACACGTTACATTGACATTCATTATCTTCAAAAAATTTTTTCGTTGTTCCTACTATACTGTTTGTAACTGTGAGAAGAAATAAACGTTATTATGATTATTATTATTAATAATAATAATAAATATATTATAAGATTTAGATATAAAACACTTTATTGCTCACACTATACGCATCCCTAATTGACGGATAGACGCGATGACGGATTGACGGATTGACGGATTGACGGATTGACGGATTGACGGATTGAAGGATTGACGGAATGACGGAATGACGGAATGACGGAATGACGGAATGACGGCATGACGGCATGACGGCATGACGGCATGACGGCATGACGGCATGACGGCATGACGGAATGACGGCATGACAGCATGACGGCATGACGGCATGACGGAATGACGGAATGACGGAATGACAGATTGACGGAATGACTGAATGAGCGTCGCGTTCGCGAGGTTACAAAGATGCCAGAACCAAGAAAACCAACACCACATGATGAATAAAAAATACCTATACTTATGAACTCTGTTGACGCAAGTTTTGCAATCTTCAAGTTGTAATTTTTTACGGTAAATTATTGTCAGTCCTAAAACTTTGTACCCCTTTTTACGAAAATTGCGTGGACGGAGGAGTATGAAATTTCGCACACATATAGTTTATAAGGATTGCAGAATGTTAATATTTTTTGTAAATTATGCATAAAAAATACATTTAAATCAATAAAACAAACATTACACACACTACCATCTTAGAGCATTATAAGACTACCATGTATTTAACACACAAGCATATTATACCTACTCTTTTCAAAAATTTCAAAAATGGAAGAGGAGCAGCCGAAATCTGTCAATGCCAATCCAAACTCACATTCTATCTTTTTAAATTTTTCATTGCTTAGGATACAAACCGCGCAGCCTTAATAAAATTACGGTCGAATTTCGACCACTGGGCGACCACTAGTACTATATTAATAGTCCATGCTAAAACGGAAAACCAATATAGAGCCCTCGCCCACGTCCGATAGTCGGTCACCAATTTTATAGTCGGTAAAAATTAAACGTATAGAATTCTATGTTGCAAACTATCCTACAAAAAGTCGGTCACAAAATAGGTGATAAAAAACGGCCGTGGGCAGGCAGAGGTGGTATTACCGCTTAAAAAAAATTATTTCAAATTTCCGCTTAAATTTCTCCAGGCAACCTTTAAAGCATGGGACAATTAAGGGGGAAATTAGGGATAGTGCACCCGCGATTAGAAAAGTTATAAACAAAATCTATTTGGTCTTATATAAGGGCTTAAATTCGTGTGAATCTATACTAATATTATAAAGCTGAAGAGTTTGTTTGTTTGTTTGTTTGAACGCGCTAATCTCAGGAACTACTGGTTCGAATTGAAAAATTCTTTTTGTGTTGAATAGTCCATTTATTGAGGAAGGCTATAGGCTATATTACATCACGCTATGACTAATAGGTGTGGAACAGTCGCTATTTAACGCGGGTGAAACTGCATTTGTAATATACATTTACGAGTATATGTATAAGTGCGTAAGTTTTACAAAACAAATGTTTTACATTTTACATTATTGTAACTGAACACATTCTAAATAAACTCTATAAAAACACTGGCTCAATAAATAGATCATCATAATCAGCCCACATCAGCCCACAGCTAGACATAGGCCTCTCCCAATGCATGCCACTGAGCCCAATCTTCGGCTCATCCTCATCCAACCGCTGCCAGTCACTATTCAATGAATAAATATATCATAATCGGAAGCGTGGTGTTGGTTCATTTTCTATTGAATGTTAGACAAAATAATTGAATTTTATTGTATTAAAAAATGGAGGCGCGCGATTTCAGTACAAACAATATGACCAGTTGCATAAATATTTACTTTGCTGGTGGTTACATCGGGTTCATGAACCGCCGAGGCCTCGTACAGTCTATAAACGTAAATGATAAACTGACGAATCAGATGTTGATGAAATCATGAAATGTATTACTTATAGATTTTTATAAAATTTTGAAATATGTACCGTAAAGGTACTTTTACGGAACTTACTACTACTTTTACGGTAGGACGGTACTTTTATTGAAACTAATGGGAAGAGATGATCAGGCTTTGAGCAAGCGGCCTAGTAAATGCCTATTCCACTATGCCAACTAATCCTACTGTGCTACTCCTGCAAGGTTGTTCTGGAAACACAGCTGCCAGCAAGGGCATTCCATTCCTTAGCCGAGGGATAAAGCCGAGGGCTGACTGCGAGTTTTATTAACCGTTCAATCATTCAACCTTCAGTATATATACCTAATAATCTACAATGAATGTTTTCAGTTGAGTCTTTTTTGCTTTTCTTTTTTTATACAGTTAGAAGTCGACTGGTAGAGAATGGCTCCGCTTTTTGCTGTATTTTTGCAAAAAAAGATTAAATAAAAAAAAAAATAAATTAAAAAATTCAATGATGTTAACGAAAGCTTATCGTGTCATATTGTATAACGTAGGTATCCATAAGTCTTCTTTCCCTGAGAGGCCAGCTCCCTGACCATGAGCACAGAATAACTAATAGTACCTACCATGAGCTCCTGAAGCAGTAGGGTATTGTCACCAGTGTCCGACAGGAACCAGCGATCGACACGCTTTATTAAAACACTAGTAGGTGTCTAGCAACTTTCGCAAAGGCCGGTCATCAGATGGGTGATCAAAAATTTATCATCTCGAGCTCCTCCGTGCTTCGGAAGGCACGTAAAGCCGTTAGTCCCAGCTGCATTAGCAGTCGTTAACAATCACCAATCCGCACTGGGCCCGCGTGGTGGTTTATGGCCCGTTCTCCCTATCCATCCATAGGGAAGGCTCGTGCCCCAGCAGTGGGTACATAAAATGAGCTGATAATGATGGTGATGAGGTGTCTAGGTACCAAGTGCGAGTTTCATTCGCCATTCGATCACGTTAACGAAAACGAGAATTTGTATGGCAAATATTTTAACTCCTTTCGTATGCCGCCAGGAGGCGCTGCTTCAATGCCATACTAATTTTCGTTTTCAAAACGTAATCGAATGAATGCGGATAGTAAATAAAACTCACACTAGGCCCCCTGACTTTGTACCGCTTTGACAGCGTCTATGACAACAAAACAAACAAATCGTTCAATAGTTTACGCGTGAAAGCGTATCAAACAAACACACTCACTAGTAAATCTAGTAGGGCACGGGGACACGCACTAGTGCGTGATGCCGTTTCCTCTAGAAAACCTCTGACGGTGATTCGTTTCACACGGCTTGAGGAACCCTTTAAGGTTCTCGCCGCCCCCAAAAAAGCCTGGTGAAGCTGAAAATGCCCAGAGACAATCAGCAAACTCTCTCAAAATAACAGCTCGGAACAGTCCGAGCGCAGCTGTTGTGTGCGTTTCTGAAGCGCATTTGTATGAAGTTTATCTTCTGCGCAGTCTTCTTATTTTGTGTATACGAGCTCTTGGTACCCCATGAATCCCATGATAGCCTTGCAGTGTGTAGGCGTGTGCTCGCCACAGAGCTGGCTGACCCGCTGACTATATATCGATTGCCATCAATGTGGCGATGACAATGCTGGCACGTCACCGCCGCGCCCTGCGATCTGTATCGCCGTGTCCTTAGGAAAACTACACGAACCATTATTATGGGACATGTGAGAAGCTACGTGCAACCGGCCAAGTATTAACTTGATAAATTAAAATTTCATCCGTTCGGGACGTAAAATTAAATTAACAAACATTTGAATATTGTTTAGTTTACGCGAACACTACACATTGAAATGAAACAACAATACATAAAAAATTGTATCGTGAGACGATTATAATTTACTAAAAGACGGTCTTTTCCCAAGCTAAGTAAAGTAGCTAGATTACTAATGTAATGTGAATCCAATCATTTTTATGATGTTTATAAATTGATCAGTACCAGGAGTCGAACTCTGATACGACGCCAAATTCGGCTTGCTAATAACATACTTACCTACTGAGGTAACACACGCTTCATCAGACTATCACAACTGTCAAACCTCAATAGACTTTATGTATATGTGGCATAAGGTTGAAGATTTATTAAAGAAATTTGATAATTAATAGATATTTCATTACAATTGACGTGCAAACTGGCTATGTATGGTGGCAAAATGGTGACTTGACCGTGCATTGTATGGACACGTTTATGTGTTAGGAACACAACCTGTGCACCTTCATGCTAAATGATTATGTACTCATTTATATTCGTAACGTTTATCTAGTTTGATTGTATAAGCTATGTTTAAACTGTTCTAGGTGTGAATTGAATATAAAGGCAAAGTAAAGTAAAAACTATGTCTAAAATGTTCAAAATAATTTTTAACGCAAATTTTGTTGCGAACAAATTACAAAAACACATACGTTGAAAAAATCCTGCTCGTGGAAGTTTTTTCAACATTTTTGTTTTTGTAAAAAACTATGTCTATTTCAGTAAACTCAATAACATAAGAAATTTTAGTGCAGTCATCTCTCGAGAAGAGCTCGGCTATAAACTTGATGGTTTGGCCTTAGATATATTTATAACAAAAATTATCTACAAAAACGAATTGTTTAAAATATCTATGTTGTGGGTGACCCTGTTCTTCTTTACAGATATAATTTGGTATTAAATAGGAAAATAGGATTTATTTTGTCAAATAATCGCAAACACTACACATGGAAGCCAATGACTATTTGACGATTTGAACTCGACAGGATAAATTAAATAATAAGTATACTTTTACGCAAGTAGATTCGTAAAAAATGTTTTCATTTCAATCGCGTAACCGTTTTTGTGTGTTTATGTAAATTGTTGTGTTTAAATAAGCGTCCGTAATACTTAATCACATACACCGTGTAGTAAAGTTTTTAAGTTGAGTTGGAAATATTAATATAATAATATAATGTCTTGAATGGCAGCCTACCAGGACAAGAAGCTGATCGCGTCAGAGGTGTGCACGGCCCATGACAACTTCGGGTATCCGGACGCCCCATGTTTCTTCATTAAATTAAACAAGGTAATTAATATTACTACAATATCCTACAGTAATAACACATTTTTCTTTTTCTTCATCCGACTATAATCTAATCACACACTGGTGAGTGTAGTAGGCCTGCACGCCATCATTTTCGGTCAGGGGCTTTCTGAATCCCAAGACTTGTTATCGGTACCTTAATGAATACCGGTATTTTACCTTTAAATAACGGTATATTGATACTGTATACGGTATATTGATACCGTTATTTAAAGGTCAAATACCGGTATTCGTTAAGGTACCGATACCGAGGTATCGTAATGAAAAATACCGGTATTTACCGTTATTTTCCGGTATTTTTGGTACCGGTATCAAGCCCTGACGGCTTCTTCTCACCTTAAAGGACACCTCATGTTGTAAGAAGCAGAGAATACGTCTGCTGGGATAGAATTCCACTTCAGGGTTCATATAGATGTCTTTGAATTATATTATACTACATTAGAAAAGGTTAGATTGATGTTTTTACATGATAAGGAAAGTTTAATGCAAAAAAATATGTAAAATCAAAGCTTTTTGTCAGTTTTTACTTTGAGAACCTATAAAGAAAGAAAATGAAACATTTAAAACTATAGAATTATGAAAAGAGAATAGAAAACATTGTATTTTTATTGGAGAGAAAGCAAGTTACAGTCTTAACAATTATGGAAGTCGTAGAAAGTGCGGAACAAACTAAATTTATTTTTTCGCTTTATATAGATTATAGGCTGGACGCCGGAATGCTACAATGAACTCGCCAGCCTGCCTGGGGACATGCCGGACGATCTCAAAGACTACATCAACGATGAAGGGGCTGCTAAGGTAACAAATAATTAAGTATATAGTAAAGTTAGCCTATGACTATCCCACTGCTGGGCAAAATCTTCCATAATCCATCCAAACTATTAAATTAATTAATTTTGGCGAGGACTGTCTCTAGTCTGCGCAGGCCAATATAACCCAATGGTCTGCAGCGACGAGTACGGTCAGCAACGAATGTCGCACTTTAGTACCATGTCAAAATAACATCAATAGGGGTAGACCAGTGCCTGTCCGATTCATCACTTGCTTTAACAAAGTACTAAAGTGTTCAGCGACTTTTGTTGTTGACTGTATCTACATACATACATGAATATGCACCCAATGCAGCAATACTGTGTCGAACAGGCGGTTCTGTGGGATGCCTAATGTGAATTTCATTTGGACATTCGATTACGTTAACGAAAACAAAAATTATAGGCCTACCGTTTCTATAGTATCTCTCTATAGTCTAGTGGGAAAGACCACCGGTTTAGATCCAGAGGTCCCGGGTTCGATTCCCAGCGAGGGGTACATGTTTGTGTATTCGGTTTGGTTGGTGGTAGGGCTTGTTTGACCGCCTGGCTAGCTACCACCATCTTATTTAAATATGTCGCCATAACATCAATGTTTGTAGCATTGTTGTGTTCCGGCAGCTATATAGAGATAAGATAGCCAGTGCCTCACTAGTTGAGGATGCCGGGTGAAGTGCGCTTCGATCGTTGGCCTTATTATCACTTAACATCAGGTGAGATACAGTCAGTGCTTTGCACTGTGCTTAACCGTAAAATATATTTTAAAAAAACTGTAAAATTTTCTCAATGAACTTTGAAATTTATGTAATATCATCATCATCAACTCATTCATCATCATCAACTACCAGTATTTGTAAAACATATATTTGTTCATAATAGCACGGCTAAAATTTAGCATTGTTTTTTCAGCTCAACCAAATATGGGTGTCCTGTTGGGAAGAGAAAAGCAACCTGACGACCATCGAATACCCATGGAGTAGGGGGCTGCCGGCGCACTACTACCCCTACATGAATGATGGGGGGTACCTGAGCCCGTTAGTGGCCATCAAACTTACACCACGAGGTACGAAAGATACTAACATTGACTACAAAATACTTGAAAAAAAAAAATCCAACTAGGTTGGCGCAGCGACCCAGAGTGAGTCTTGGTCTCCGGTAATAAGAGCGTCCATTTCGGCCGGTCTTGCACCACCTCCTGCCACTCATCCGCGTGGAGCTCGCAGGTCCTTCTCGACCTCATCCTGTCATCTCATCAGCTGATCAGCATATCATGTCATCATCATCAGCTCATTTTATATCTTCACTGCTGGGGCACGAGCCTTCCCTATAAATGGTAACATGGAGAACGGGTCATAAAAAACTACGTGGGTTCATTACGGATTAATGATTGTTAACGACTGCCAATGACGCACGGAGGAGCTGGAGGTGATACATTTTTGGTCACCTGGATAGGTGACCAAAAATGTATCACCAGCAGACATCGGATGATGACCGGCCTTTGCGAAAGTTGCTTAACTTGAGCAATTGCAGGCCAAGAGCGTTTACTACTGTGTCATCAAGCTTCTCCAGCCGTAAAGTATGTATAGAAATATTAATGTATAGAAATTCTGGTTTAGGTCAGGGCCACCACCGCAGCCCATGGATGCTTACTTCATACCTAAGGTCCTGGCCTAAGCTATACTGCGCACGTCATCGATCCTAAAGCTTCAGTTCATAGCCTCTATACTCTTTGGGTCTTACAAATAAACAAAGACTAAGATCGGAATAGTTATTCTGTGTTTTGTCTCTTTTAGTCTAATTTGAAATGACGTTTACATGACAGGAACAAAACACGGAACAACTATTCGGACCTTATTCTTAGTTTATTTGTAAGGCGCTTTAATTTTACTGGATCTAGTGCCATTCAGACCGGAACCATTCAAAACTGTTTCTGTAATTTTTCCATTATCAGACATTTCTTTTCTGCCTTTATAGAAGTACGTACACTTATTATTACGAACAAGAACAAAAAATATAAATCACAAAAATATCAAAATAATACATACCTATCTAATTTTGCAAATTTATGTTCTACGGCTTATTTGAAATCATCATCATCGTCATCATTAGCTCATTTTATGTCCCCGCTGCTGGGGCACGAGCCTTCCTTCCCTATGGATAGGAAGAACGGGCCATAAACCACCACGCGGCCCAGTGCGGGTTGGTGGTTGTTAACGACTGCTAATGCAGCCGGAACAAACGGCTTTACGTGCCTTCCGAAGCTCGGAGGAGCTCGAGATGATACATTTTTGGTCACCTTTCCAATGACCGGCCTTAGTTTAAGTTTAGCACTCTCACACCGGGCGCGTTAACCACTGCGCCATCGAGCTCCATCATTCGAAATATTGTAATGGAAGATAAGAGCTAGCAATTAGTTACGTTGAATAACCATGTTTATTCAGTTGCTTTTTCTTCCTTTTTTGCAGCGAATACCAACATTGTGATCAGGTGCAGGGTGTGGGCGAAGAATGTGGTGTACAACAAGAGCCTGAAGGAACCCTCGGGGTACACTCGCATCCAACTCTTTATCGAAGACAACACGGCTGCTAACGGCACAGAAGTTTAACTTGTTAATGTTACCAGTACTTTATACTTTTTTCCCATTAATATCCTGAATTCAGGAACGAATACGGATTTTACTAAGCTACAGAGCATATTTAGCTTAGAAACTTCGATAAATAATGTAAGTACTAGATAAATGATCCGGAACAAAAATACACCTCGAAAGTTCATTTAAATTTCGTGTAACAAAATCTGAAAAAACGTTGGTTAGCATCTACAACTTCAGCTTACTATGAACCTTAAATCTTAAAGATAAAGATTACCTAATATTTCATGTCATCGCCGCCACAAACGTCATTGTGGCTCCATGGCCTCAAAGTCGCGTACCGTTTTTCAAGCTCTATTCGGGAATCTAGTACTCGTACATAATTGTTCGAACTTTAGAAACAATAAACGCCTTTGTGATCTATTTGGTCTCAGACCAAGGTCCTAGATTTGATTTCTAGCAGTGTAGTACCACCTATTGTTCTCGATTTGATCTGTGGTAGGGCTAACTCCAATTTGTCTAGCTTTTTTTATCTATATTTGGTGATAGCTTCGTGCGATTAGCACATTTAACCAGTGTCAAAGTAATTTTTCTTATAAGTATACATATAAATCTATCTATATAAATAAAAATCAATTGCTGTTCGTTAGTCTCGCTAAAACTCAAAAACGGCTTGACCGATTTGAATAAATTTTATTTTGTTTAGTTCGGTCTAATATAAGAATGGTTTAGAAATAAAAAACAAGGGAAACTCACGAAGAACAGCCGAGAAATCGAAAAATAAAAGATTGGTAATTTTGTATGGGAATCGCCACTTTGGATTTCGTAGCATATATTATTAAAACTTCTGTCAGGCAGGACAACCTCTGTCGAGTAAACAAGATTTCCTTCTGATAATTCACATATTTCACATTAATATTTGACATAACACAAATTTTAGAAAATAGAACAAAACCGCAGCTTTGACTCTTGACTTTCCCGCCAAGAAGTCTTCGTCTAACTTCCTACCACCATCTTATAGGTATAGCTCTGTCTCCACAGCAACAAAGTTTTTAACAATTGTGTTCTGACCTTTAGAGATAATGGCTCCATTCACGGGCAATCCTTCGCGCTACTCTATCACTACAAATTATTGGATTATGCAATGTTTGGAAATCTAACGTTAGAGTGATTGCACGCAATCCAAGTAGTTATAAGATTAAACTTAGAGTGATGGACTGGAGCGATGGAGTGCAGTGCCCTTGAATATGAGCCAATATGATTAAATTTGGAGTAATGGCACGGGCACTCCACTGTGCCCGTGAATGGGGTCCATAAGACAGCCAGTTAGTTAATTCCTCAGTGGCTAAAGTTTCCGAATGAAGTAGGCTCCTATCTTTGACCTTATTGTGACTTACCATCAGGTAAGATGTCGAAGCCGACGCTGCTTCATGCTGATCAGTGGTTCCCAACTGGTGGTCCGCAAACCACAGACTGTCCGTGAGAGCATCGGTAATGTCCGCGGGACAGAACATAATTAAATCGACTGAACAATTTTATTAAAAATGCAGTACAATTGTTTTTTTTTAATTCCTGCATTGTCACCTTCGCTATATATTTGCTAGGTCCCGGGGTGGAACAATATGTATATGGCGTTCCTAGAGGAGTACCACTAGGCGCTGAATGTTTCGCATCAGCATTTTTGGTAGCATTAAGTGTGTGAAGATAAACTGTCACTACTGAACTTACGCTGCTTAAGTTTTGAATAAAGATTAAACTTTCTTTGTTAGTATAGTTTATTAGAACAAAAATATTAGGAAAAGGGTCATAGGTCTGGGAAAGGTTGGGAACCACTGTTGTGGATTTAAACAAAATGGTGTTTATTATTAAAAAAAAAATATTAAAAAAAAACAATGAAAAATGTTTTATTCATCTAAAGTACTACATAGTTAGATAGTGACTGGAGCCTCTCTTTAAGACTAACAAGTCTGTATTAGAAGGCCCCACCGAGGTATTATGTTTTTGTTTATTATACTTTGTGCGAGTGACTACTGATGTGTGGTTTAGATTACCAATTGTTGTATTTCTATAATGCTGTTGTTTAAACGTCGATGATTGTAATTGTTAAATCTAGAATTAGCTAAATCCAATTTAACCTACTACAGGTTATACTATCATGTTCGAAGTGACGTTACAATGATGTGACGCAGGAATGCTGAGTCTAGTATTAAGATTTTGATTTGAGATGGTTCCAACACCAACCATTGTAGAAATTATTTAATTATAGATTAGTAGTACTTAGTATTAGTATAAAATTAGTATTAATTTCTTTGGAAATAACGCGAACATGAAACTGTTAAACCTAAATGTAAAACATAGCTACGCTTTTAAGATTCGTATATTAATAATGCTTTTTATTCTGATTTCCTTGCGAATTTCCTTGGGAAACGCCAGGATAAAATAGGAAACATAATTGTTACAATGTGTTATTTACGCTCCCACATGCACCGGTAAAAACTTTCTGACATGTTGTATATTATTTTGTGATCTGCCTTACTAAAATGTTATGTAACATTATTCGTTAAAAATGTTATACAACATGTGCTATGTTTGTGATAAAATATTATTTAACAAATGGTATGTCCATGATGTGTGGGAGTATCTACGTACATACAATAAACTGTTCTCTCTCGTTTGTTATTATGTTATGTTGCAGTCTACGTAATTTATTATGTGATCCTGTAGGTAGTAAAATTAATATTAGTTTTAAGAATATAAATTGATATGCGTGTGATAAGCAAACACAACCAAAGTTGTATCGACGTTCTAACAATCATATAACTGTACAATGTGTAACAGAAATGTGTGGTAAAAATGACAAGATCCAAAGTGCAATCAATCTAGATCTTGTAGCAGAGTAACAAGACATAATTATTAACTTTAATTTGTTGTGCAAATTTTAATTAATTTTTTCACATCGAAATAGACAAGTCACAACCCTAGTGGTTCAGCAATCTCAGTGCATACAATATTACATTAGATTCAACCATTATTGTACCGATAGTCGTTTCGGCAAACGGTCTGATAGCGAAGAGCCTCGATCAACACCTAGAGAGGCTCTCGCTGAAAGGTTGGGTTAAGGGTCAGATGCAAAAGGCAGTACTCCTAGACACGGCACGTATTGTCAGAAGGTTCCTCACTCTGCAGCCCTGACCACCGGTAGCTTGGGCCCTGCCCCGCTGCTGGTGGTACTCTAGGATTAGGTTTTTATAATGTTTTATTGTTTTTATATTAAAATATTGTAAAAATCTAGTTTTAAGAAAGAAAATAAATAAAGATGATAATAATAAAACTCTATTTGCTAAAAACATGGTAATATGGTCTTAGTACACTTTAAAGGGCTCATGTTTTGCTTTTAGTATACAGCATGCAAATACAATATCATTCAATATTCATTATCATTTATGATCAATTGATCACTGTTGCTTGCTTATGCGCGCCTGACGCGCATGACTTCATATAAATATCTAATTTACAATCGCATGACCAATTAAAATTAATAATTATGTCTTAGTAACAACACATACAAGATCTAGATCTGATATACTTTGGAGCATTTCATTTCCAGACACCTTTCTGTTACACGTTGTATATTATTAATGAAGAGAAAATTTCGTGCTCGTTTATAAGCACACTGCGTGCACGGGGAAGTGTGACATTTGGTATTGTTAAAGTTTATTGAGGAGTCCCATAAGGTACATACGAGTATATGTTTAAAATGTGTAACATAACATTGTAAAAACATTCTATATTTTATGAATTACGTTCTGATTGCGACCACGGGGCGACCACTAAACCAAGTAAGGTTCAAAAAATGTAATTGAAATATTTTTTTTTAATGCATTATAAGACAGCTCTTGACCTCGATCTCGCCTGATGGTGAGCGTAGATGAGGTCTAAGATGGAGCGAGCTGCCCCAGAAGATGCCTATTAACTCTCGCCTCGAAGGAATTCAGGTTATAAGTTTTTGGGAACACAGACGATGGCAGAGAATTCCACTCCTTGCCAGTGCGCAGTAAAAATGATGACATGAATTGTAGTGTTAATTCCGCTTAATCACTTGTTTTCCAGCTTGGATGCAGTATGCATGCATCGCCCGTATATTTATTGAGAAACACGCCAACTCGCTACTACATCCTCTTTTATCTTCTTATATAATAAAACTGTCTTACTTCCATCATAGACAGCAAGAAGACACATTGGTACAAAAAGGCTCGAACATATTGTTCTTTTTCCCACCCGCAAAAAATATGCGCATGCATAAGATACAATGGGATAAAAACATTATACTTTATTTAAAAAAAAGATTTCCAGAGGTTTCAAATAAGGTTTCCAGAGTTAACAAATAAAACTTTACTTATTGCTATTTTAATTAGCGATGTTTTTCAAAATGTATAAATTGTAGTAGCCGCGGAGCGTGCTCAGTGGCGTGCACTTGGAGAGGCCTATGTCCAGCAGTGGACATGTGTAGGCTGATGATGATGATGGTGATGATGATGATGATGACGATGATGATGACGATGATGATGATGATGACGATGATGTTGATGATGATGATAAATTGGAAACAATTTCATGTGTTACAAAAGGATGTTTATCGCAGAAATAATTAAAATGGTGAGAGGAAAATCGATTTATAATAATTTTAGGAAGATTTAAAATTAATTAAAATTTAAACATGGCGTAGGTATTGGCCCCAGTATTCGACACAGTCAGCCAATTCAACAGCAGTATCGTCATCAAAAAAAATAGGGTTTAATTGAAATTTAACTAGATGACAGTTCGGTGTTCTGAAGTCAAAAACTGGTTGTTGACCTGTGACTTTTTTTAAGATTAAAGACAAAAAGGTCCTACTGGTCCACTGGTCCACTGGTCCCTGTCGACCACTGGTGCCACTACTATGTGTGTTTAAATCTAGCGCTCCCAAAGTGTTACTGTGTTTTGCGATCATGTCGCTTTAGTAGATTAGATTGTGAATCTCCGAGTAAGTCATTAGCATTTCCTTTCTATATTTTTCATTAATAGGTAGATACATGAGGCATTTAGAATTACATTGTAACCCACCTTTAAAGAACTAAGTAGTTTTAGTTTTGTTGTTTTTTTAATTAAGGCAATAGAAAATGTCGTTCATGTGTGTTAATTTGTACTTACACTTCAAAGCTTATTAGTTGTAGTAATACTTTTATCATTTCTTGAAACCATTACAGATACCAGTTAATAGAAAGGATAGGAAAGAAAATAGGAATAGTTGGTATTTCTTATATATTTATTTATTTTGTTTATTAATTTAAATATTCAAAACTAAAACATTATTCAGTTAGGTTTCCACTAATAATTAGCGCATACTTAATTAACGCATGCAATCATGAGAATCAAATAGTGAACTAACAGATTAAATTATTAACTTTAAATCATATAATTTTAATCAGTAATTTTATGCTGTGCCTTTTTGTAAAACGTATGTAATGTTTCGTTTAAAGATAGATGAATAACAAAAATATTAAAAGGAGTAGGTAGGTACCTTTTTATGTCAATTCAATATTCTTGTCTTCTCTTCGCTTTAGGTGCTGTAAATAAGCGAAAGCAATAAGATAAAAATTAAATATTACGCGATTCGTCTTTTTGTTTTGGTCAAAGAATGGCCCCTTGAGCATAGTTTTTTGGTGCCATATTTCAAATGCAAATAAACTACACTATGCGAGAATTTTTACAAAAATTGTATTTGCTTAAGTTTATGATAACGTAAAATAATGTCTGTCGTTAGATAGACTGTGATATTATTGTGAACTGTACATAAACATTTGGAAAATGTATTTATTGTTTTCTAAAGTTTTTTTTTTTACACATTTTACACATTAGTATCCCTATGACCACGGATCCTGCAAAGGGTTCGAAACGTCAGGATAAAATAATAACTACTTATAAAAGCAATGTGTAAAATAAATGCGAGTAGATCCGTAAAAGTTGATAAGCTAATTGTTGTAATTCTTAATGAGAACATTTTAAAGTTACTAGAAAATCATAAACATGTACTTAAACCAAATTTTTTGACAGCTACAAACGAAGCGCCGAAATTCATCTAAAAGCAGTCGATGTGCCTAGTAAATGTAAATGGTATGATTCAATTTTGAATTTTGTTCAGATTTGCCTGAATTTAGTACAAATAAGATTTGACATTTGTTATAATTTTATTACCTACTGAAATTAAAGATGAATTGAGCAATTAACTTTGGTGTCTTATTTATTTATTAAAAATCTCCGTGTATTAAATACTTAAGTTGATTAATAATATAAGAGTTAGAGACAAAGAGTTTTTAAGCATTTCCGTGTGATTTAAAGTTTTAGGAGGGCTACTTAGTTTAGATATTGTTCTGAGCTACTCAGCGTGCATAAATATATTGGTAAATGAGCAATTGGGGAGCGCTTTGAACGATGCCATTCTACAGTATCGTGACACGCGTAACTCTAGACCGCGTATACCTTGTTTGTCCACGAATAGGCATAATTTGGCGTTAATGAGTGCCTTGAACGATTTACTGGTTCCTTATCTTGGAACCAGTGAAAATTTAATTGATACCCACTCGATCCTTTATTGTGGGGCTATCGCGGTGTGTCGCGTTGCTCGTGTCAAATTTCAGGATTCTGGCCGAGTACCGCGGCAAACCGGGACTGTCCCTGCTTGGCAATTGAGGATCGAGGGTCGTATTATTAGGTTCAGGACACTCATTGCAAAGCTAATTTGCTTCAGAAATGGCAATAATCGGCCTCGCGTCATGCGATTCGTCACACAAGCCTTTGTTGGGACTGATGTTCGTCCGGAAAACTATATGGCTTGTGTGACGGAACGTATTGACTTTCTGAAGCAAAAAGTTTATGCGTGGGCAAACCGTATACGTCGCTACAGAGTGCGTGTGGACCGATACCAACAAAATCGCCTCTTTCAAAGTGACCAAAGAAAAGTATACAGACGCTGGGAAGGAGCTGATCAACGTGTGAACGACGGGCAGCTGCCAGATGTTGATGCCATGACTAATTTCTGGCGCAGCATTTGGTCGGTGCCCGTTGAGCACATGGAAGGTGAATGGATGAGTGTTATCAGGGAGGCGTGTGAACCTATCGAGACCATGCAGGCTATAAATATTAGTACAGCTGACGTAAGTTGTGCGATCCGTACGGCCCACAATTGGAAATGCCCAGGACCGGACGGATTGCACAACTTTTGGATCAAATGGTTTCGATGTTCACACGAGTTACTGGCAACACAATTTCAAGAAGCCATAGAGTTCGGCTCACTCCCAAGTTTGTTGACTACTGGTGTCACTTTTCTGCTCCATAAATCAGGTAGTACTACGGAACCGAAAAATTATAGACCCATCACGTGCTTACCAACTTTATATAAGCTTCTTACATCCATTCTGAGAACAAAAATTAACTCGCACATTGTTGCAAACAATATTTTGGACATGACTCAGAATGGATGTAGGGTTGGGTCCCGTGGTACTAAGGAGCTTCTCCTCATTGACATGACCATATGCCAGAAGGTTCGGCGTGGCAGAGGGACTCTTTCCACAGCCTGGATTGACTATAAAAAGGCCTATGATTCGGTGCCGCATTCATGGTTGGTAAGGATTTTAGAGTTATATAAAATTGATATAACTTTAAAATCTTTTTTGATGTCATATATGCGGCAGTGGACCACGGTCTTGTGTCAACCAGGATGTCGAGATAGTGTTTCTGCCACGCAGGATTTTATAAGGATAGAGCGTGGCATATTCCAGGGCGACAGTCTGAGTCCTTTATGGTTTTGTCTAGCCTTGAATTCTCTCAGTACTTTGTTGAGAAATTCAAGGTTAGGTTGTCGATTACGGAGAGGGGGTGAAGTTATGTCGCATTTGTTGTACATGGATGACCTCAAGTTATTTGCACCAAACCGCCAAGACTTGATGAAACTGCTGAAAATTACTGAGACCTTCAGCAGTGCCATCAAGATGGAGTTTGGGGTGGATAAGTGTGCGGTTATGCATGTACAGTGTGGGAGAGTAGTAAATTCAACCAATTTACAACTCTCCGATACGATAAACATCAGATCTCTTTCTGAAGTTGAAACATATAAATATCTTGGTATGTCACAGTCTTTGGGTGTTGATGACGGGGACATAAAACAGTCATTACGGGAGCGATTCTTTTGCCGCCTGAGAAAAGTACTTAACAGTCTTTTATCGGGTGGCAATAAGACGCGTGCCTTTAATGGTTGGGTTATGCCTTTGCTAACATACTCCTTTGGCATACTAAGATGGACTCAGACCGAATTGGACGCCTTGGATAGAAGAGTCCGTCAAATGCTCACGACTTCCAGAATGCTACACCCGCGCTCATCTGTTATGAGGCTGTACATCCCGCGGAGATGTGGGGGCCGCGGCTTTTTAAATGCCAAGGACCTACATAACCGTGAGGTGTGCAGTCTCAGGGATTATTTTCTTAACAGTGCGTGCGGGATGCATTTGGATGTCGTGGCTGTTGATAGACACTTTACGCCGCTGTCCTTGGCAACAGAAAATTGGCGCAAACCAGTGGTGCTAAGCACTCTCGATCGCAAGGAAATATGGAAGACCAAGGTGCTACACGGGCGCTACTATCGGGCTCTAACTGGGCCTGATGTAGATTTGCCTGCCTCGGTGAACTGGCTACGTTTCGGTGACCTCTTTGGGGAAACCGAAGGTTTTGTCTGTGCCATTGAAGATGAAGTTATCAAGACGAATAACTACCGGAAATATATTATGAGGGACGGCACGGTCGACATCTGTCGGGCATGCCGCCGTCCAGGTGAATCACTCCGACATATTATTTCTGGTTGTACTCATCTTGCTAACGGAGAGTATTTGCACAGACACAACCAAGTAGCCAGAATAATTCACCAGCAACTTGCTCTTGGATATGGCCTTGTTGAATCGGAAGTGCCGTACTATAAGTACGCACCTGCGCCAGTACTCGAAAATGGTCATGCAACGCTTTACTGGGATCGCTCTATCATTACGGACAGGACTATTGTCGCCAATAAACCTGATATCGTGGTGGTCGACCGATCCCAGCGCCGGGCAATACTGGTAGATATCACCATACCTCATGATGAGAACCTTGTGAAAGCCGAGAAGGACAAGCTCAGTAAGTACCTTGACTTGGCTCACGAGATTACCGCCATGTGGGATGTGGATTCAACCATTATTGTACCGATAGTCGTTTCGGCAAACGGTCTGATAGCGAAGAGCCTCGATCAACACCTAGAGAGGCTCTCGCTGAAAGGTTGGGTTAAGGGTCAGATGCAAAAGGCAGTACTTCTAGACACGGCACGTATTGTCAGAAGGTTCCTCACTCTGCAGCCCTGACCACCGGTAGCTTGGGCCCTGCCCCGCTGCTGGTGGTACTCTAGGATTAGGTTTTTATAATGTTTTATTGTTTTTATTTTAAAATATTGTAAAAATCTAGTTTTAAGAAAAAATAAAAAAATAAAGGAGATAATAATAATCTTTATTTATTCAATCTTTCTCATTTTACAATACATCCAGAATACTAAACATACTATATAATGTCAAAAATACACAAGTGCCTGAACTAGGATTAACCTGTTTTCCAGGCAAAAATATCTATGATCTTATTATGAATAAAACTCGTCTTATAAAATCACTCTATTTTTTTTTTTTTTTATACATAGCACGGCAAATGACTCCATTTCACCTGATGTTAAGTGAATATGGAATCCAGATGCGATGACAATTGGTGCAGCGTGAAAATAACGCAGCATCAGTTACCCTCACTCTGCCGGCCCACAAGGTGCCTCTTCACGCCTCGTTTGAAGGACCCCATATCATAGGAAGGAGGGAAAACGTGTGCAGGCAAACTATTCCATGTTTTGGAAGTGCGACAAAAAAATTAGTCACTCTATCCTCAAATTGATGAATATTACGGGGAACAGCATGATTTTGTTCATAACGGGATGAATGAATAAATAAACAAAAATATTTAAATGTATAGATATGAGCAAACAGGACCATTTTCGAGATGCATTTTTGTTTCGGATCCTTTATCTAGTACATAATTGATCGAAGGCCGCAGTAGAAGGCTAGGACGCTGGTATTCTGAGAATGCCAAAAAAGGCTATAAGATTTAGGATAATCTTAAAGCGAACCTTCATCTCACCTGATGGTAAACGACGATAAGGTGCTGGGGGGCGCACTTCACCCGGAATCCTCAACCTGAGGAACCGGTTATCTTATCTGTCACTATCGGAACACAACACCGCTACTCACATTTATGTTAAAGCGACAGATTTAGATAGTGGTAGCTAGCAAGCGGACTTAAAACAAATCCTACCAGCAACCATCCAATCAACCACACCATCGATAAGATTCTTTGTTCTTTACAGTATTTATAAAAATTTTCTTAGCTCATTTCATATGCCCACTGCTGGAGTACGAGCCATAGGGAGGACGGGCCATAAACCACAACGCGTGCCCAGTGCGGATTGGTGGTTGGTAACGACTATAAATGCAGCCGGGACAAACAGATTTAAAAGTGCCTTCTGAAGCGCGGAAAAGTTCGAGATGATAAAAAATGTGTCGTCACCTGTCCAATGATTAGCCTTTGCGAAAGCAGACCCGGCGCAATAACCACTGCATCATCAAGTTGCTCGTTTCTTTATTATAATATGTAATTAATTTAATTTAATTATTTAATTTAATCGGTCAACACAAACAACAACAAAGTCACAGATGGTCATCTGTGACTTTGTTGCATTGAAAACTGCAAACCCTGCGAACCCTATCTTTATTTTGGGAAACAGAAGAAACAGAAGCAAAAACAATAAACAATACATTTTATAAAGATTTTAACTCCATGTAATGATCCAGTAATAAGAAAATTTATGCGAAAAAATCTTAAAAGTCCTTTCCTGTAAAATTACAAAATGAGATGTTGTGACTTTGTTGCACCGAAGGTGCGACATGATCATCCATTTTTGTTAGTAATGTATGGTATTACGAATGTAATAACGTAACGAACGTAAATAAAATACTTATATATTACGAATGTACTTAACACTATGTTAATACCTAAGTAGTAGTATAAAACTATGTTAGTAAAACAATAAAATCTAAAATAAATTAGAAAGACCCATCTAAAACACTGAGTAGGACCGGACCCCCTTTACCAGACCCACCCAGTGGATGGGACAGTCAAATTTCAGCGAGATTGCATTCAGAATACTATTGGCGCTGTAAAAAGCATCGGTGCGCGCTTCTGCGAACATCCCTGTCTATTTTTACCTGATATTTTTGTGTACAATAAAGTATTCTATTCTTTTCTGTTCTATTAAGTCATCTATCACCTCCGTCTAGATGTTCCTCAGCAATCACATTAGCTGAGTAAAGAATCAACTAATTGTGTAGGGCTGGGTGAGGTCGAGGGCGGGCGGGCGCTAGACGCGGGCAGATAGCAGATTTAGGCGGTTCTGTGCACAGAACAAAGACCAGCGATGGTGCAGACGTATCATTGGCACACTACTTCCCTTTACAGGATCAAATCATCAGCCTATTAAAGCCACACATCTGGGCTAAGGTGTTCCTACATGATCAATCGGAGGAGACTTTGGCCTTAAGTTACCATGCTGGCCCAATGCATGTTGATTGATTTTAGCGACTGAAATTTTGCGATAATAACCGGGGGACAGAGGAGCACAGAGGAGCTCTAGGTATTTTAATTTGGTCACCCATCTTGTGATCATGCATTGCGAAAGTTGCTTAACTTGGAAGATCGTAACCCGAACGCATAAAAGAAGCAGTTTTTAAATGATTATTATTGACGTTAGTTACGTTGGTATTACTAGAATAGTAGGTAGGGCGGGCGTACGTTGGATTTGGGCAGTTATGGGCGGTATACAGACGCGGGTCATAGATAAGTTGGTCATAAATAAAACGATGGTATTTTAACGTAGGCACATATAAAAGTTGCATCTTCTAACGAAAAAATATAAAACCTTACATGATGTTAGTCTGTTAAGTTATTTATCAGCTGTAAAGTAGAGCTCGTGACTCGAAATAATATCTACTAAAATGAGTGTTTTGATTCCCCGTGGAATTTCATCTGAAATTACTGTACAAACACGTACCTCCACAGTTGCAGTCTCCAAAACGTCGTACTAATCAAAATTTTAAACTCTTCAGGCTTCAATAATTATTAATCTCATATAAAACCCACTAGTTAGGCCATCGGTTCTGTGTTTTGTGCAATAAAAAAAGAGGTACACCAACTGTAGGGAGAGGTAGGATATATTTATTCTACTTTTTGGGTTATACCTACTCGTATTAATCACCAATCATCTACACTATTAATAGTAAAGAGGTGTAAAGTTTGTGACTTTGTTTGTTTGTTTGTATGTCAGGGCTAATCTCTGGAACTACTTGACCGATTCCGAAAATTATTTCACTGATAGAATGCTACATTCCTTGCGTATAACATAGCCTATATTTTTTTATAAAAAAAGATCAAAAAAATCAAAAATCTTTATTCATCAACTCAGTTTACATAAACTTTTACTGTGGCCGGAGCTTCCGTTTGAGCAGATAATTACTCGTTTTGGGAAGCACCGCTCTTCCATTGAGAAATTTATAATCTTAAACTAAAATGCAAAATTACCATTTAAGGCTAGTTATTTTCAAATGTGTGTATTGTATATGGTATATCGCAGTGAGTGTGTGGTGTGAGTGTGTGGTGTGTGTGTGTGGTGTGAGTGTGTGGTGTGTGTGTGTGTGGTGTGAGTGTGCGGTGTGTGTGTGTGGTGTGGGTGTGTGTGTGTGTGTGGTGTGAGTGTGTGGTGTGGTGTGTGTATTGTGGTGTGGAGAGAATTTGTATGGATGTTTGTGCAATAGTAACCCTGAGTGTTTTTTGATGTTAGAAGTTGGTACAATTATCTTGCTGTTGCTGTTGTTGTTGTGAGAGTTTTGTAAAATCTCAAATATACGCTGAAAGTCGCGAAGAAGTGCTAGTTACCAATAAAAAAGTTACACGGATCTTAGCTTCCTCTGAGAGTCAACATCCCACAATGTTAGGTACAAAACTGCATCAAATACTAACTACCCATATAATCTATGGAGCCATGCCCAAGCTCAGTCTACCACGGACTCGCAGGCTCGATGGGCGCGGACAGGCCCAACGGGGTGGTCAGCTACAACCGCAGGCCGCCGCAGAGGCCTTTCCTGCAGAGGATAAAGTATGCCGTCTGGAACCCTGAGGAAAGAACCTTCTTGGGACGCACTGCAAAGAGATGGGGTAAGTGTAGTGTAGTTTGTTAAACTTATTGGAAGGTGGATATTAGGAAAACTTTTTCGGCGGTGAACTTAAAACCTCTTTCTTAGAAACTTTTTGTAGTGGACACATAAATTCAGATTTTTTTATTTATTTAATGTATTGTAACTTTTAGATCTCTGTATTTTCCATTAGCACAGAAAATTAAAAAAAAATAGTAGGTCAATATATTGGTTTAAATAAATTTGAACTTTTAAGTTATTACTATGATACCGACATGTATAAAGGTTGCTAAGAAAAGTTGGCATTCTAATTCTAAATATGACTTAAAATGCACCTATGTTATTGGCGCAGGTATCAGTGAAGTTTGTATCATGTTTTATTTGGCATTGTATAATATATGCTCTGTTGGTGTGTCAAATTGACCAGATGGTTTTATCTTAATAACCATTATGAATGCAATAGAATGTCGGCCACTATTAGTCGTCAAACCGAGCAACAGGCTGATAAAATTTTTCAGCATTTGCCTTTTTTCCCACGTCAATCTTAGGGAATTAACGACAGCACTATTTTTACGCGAACAATGATTTACGGGAATAATATTAATGGCCTCGCTTATATGCAAATACAAATACCTATAACACTTTTACCCAAAGTTACACGCATATTTCTACCGAATGCATAAGGTTCAATGTATTGTTTTTTTTTCAATACTGTCAATAATTGTTACTTGGAGTAAACAGGTGTTCAGAAATCATCAGGCAAAAGCAGCAAAACAAAATAATGCTCTTTGTTTTCTAAAAGCAATTTACAGAACATCAATGTTTGTAGCATTATTGTTGTGTTCCGGCAGCTAAAGATAAGATAGCCAGTGTCACAGTAGTTGAGGTTACCGGGTGCGTTTCCACCTTCGGCCTTATTATCACTTGATGTCAGGTAAAGATAAAGAAAAAATTAAGATAAAGGCCAAGGACTGATGGCCGCTGGGGCGGAACAGTCCTTGAGTGGCGACCGCGTACCGGAAAGCGCAGTGTGGGCAGACCTCCAACAAGGTGGACCGACGATCTGGTGAAGGTCGCGGGAAGCCGCTGGATGCGAGCAACACAAAACCGGTCGTTATGGAGATCATTGGGAGAGGCCTTTGTCCAGCAGTAGACGTCTTTTGGCTGAGGTGATGATGATGATGATGATGATAATAATGATAATAATGTTTCCCACACTCACACCAATTATCTAGCCCCAAGAAAAGCTTCCTTAAGAAACTCGTTATATGGTTAACTAGACAACGGATAAACATACATAATATACTTAAATACATACTTATTATACATAGGAAACACCCAGACCCGAAACAATTTAGAAAAACAGGTATTTCTAAATTGATCCGACCGGGGATCGAACCCGGGACCTCAGAGATGGCGACACCTTGAAAACCGGTGTGCAAGCCACTCGACCAAGGAGGTCGTCTGAATGATGAAAGGACAAATGCTTACCCGTAACATATAAATAAAAAGAATCACTTTAAAATGTAAACATGTAAGAAGTGGCATTTGGGCAAGCAGTTCAACTGATGGTACCTAAGCAATCACTGCCACGGTGCGTTGCCAGCTTTGGAGGAGAGAGTAGGCTCGTTTCCCTAGGCCCTAAGTCTGAAAAAATACAAAGTGTTGAAAAAATTACACAAGCGGGATTCGAACCCGCACCCCATGACATGCCGGGTTAAGTGCACTACTAACTATGCTATCGTGGCTCAATCCAACAATCCAAGACTTTGTAACATTATAAACCCTTTTTCTATTACACAGGCGCTACTTTAATTAAAGGCTGCCACGGTATGCATAATTTCAAACAAGTATACAAAAGTAACTTAAAACTAGAGATAACAGAGCAAAACTATTCCGCTTAGCTTATTGTAAGTGCTATCTATTTTTTTTAACTTATTATGGAACTAGACGTGCATTAACATTGATCTGTGGAAAAAGTATACAAAAAAAGTATGTCGACAACTATGTCATCAACATCCGATCTAAATCATAATTTCATAAAAATTAAATATCAGTAAAGTATTAGGCAAGCTATTTATGATTATCATCATCATCATCAGCTCATTTTATGTCCCCACTGCTGGGGCACGAGCCTTCCCTATGGATGGATAGGGAGAACGGGCCATAAACCACCACGCGGGCCCAGTGCGGATTGGTGGTTGTTAACGACTGCTAATGCAGCCGGGACCAACGGCTTTACGTGCCTTCCGAAGCACGGAGGAGCTCAAGATGATAAATTTTTGGTCACCCATCCGATGACCGGCCTTTGCGAAAGTTGCTTAACCTCAGCACTCGCAGGCCTGGCGCGTTAACCACTGCGCCATCGAGCTCCTAATTTATGATTATGGTTATACATAATTTTACGCAAATTTTGTTGCGAACAAATTACAATTTGGAAAAAGACAAAGTGTTGAAGGTTGCTGGTCCCTGAGTCGTCTCGGTCCGGGAATATCGCCACTGTTAGCTGGTTCTTTTCCTTATCCATCTATAGGCCATAGGGAAAGCTCTTGCCCCAGCAGTAGAGACATAAAATGAGATGGTGATAATAAGCTAGTCCTACAGATAAGATAAGATAAAATAGACAGAATTCTCGATCCTTGATTTAACTTTTTATTTTACTCATGTATGTAAGGTCCGTGGCAGTGGCGGTGGTTATAGGATCCCAAATGCCTTAACTTGATATTTGCTGAGTCTTCAAACTTCTAACAGATGAAATGTGTACCTACACTACTTGACATATTTCATATACAGACTCTCTCTAAAATACTTTATGCGTTCCCTGGATCATAAATCTAATATTGTACACTTCCATTCCATTGACCGTGCCACGTACATATCTATGTATAACTACATTTCCATATATGTTTCGCGTGTATGAGCTGAATCACTATGTACCAAGTTATTTTAAAATTTTCTCCATCATAACTGCTTGGGACAATATTTTCTGCTTGATGTTGTCTAGTAATGCTCCTCCAAAAGGTCAAATCAACAGAGGCCTAATGTGAGTTTTGTTTACTATCCGTATTCTTTCGATTACGTTAACGAAAACGAAAATTAGTATGGCATTGAAGCAGCGCCTCCTGGCAACATACGAGAAGAGTTAACATTTTGCCATACAAATTCTCGTTAACGTGATCGAATAGCGAATCGAACTCTCACTAGGTACCCTGAACGTATAGAGATGCTATCAGTATCTTAATTACCTATTTCGTTAGTCAAATTTTATTACAGAACATATAAAGTTGATTGGTACATGCCTATTCATATTAAACTACCTCTTTCTCGACTAGTATGGTGATACTACTCGGACTATCCACGCAATGTTGTCGTTACTGTGTATCCTTACAATTGTTAAAAGGTACTTACGAACTTAATTGCTGTTCATAATGGGAACAAGAAATAAAAACGGATTCTTCCAGTTACAAATTTACTTCCAAAGGAATACAAATAAAATATTATTAGGTGTATTGAAAATCGTCCAGAGAGGCCTGAGTCTTCATTGGGAATAATGGCGGGGTCCAGCGCAAACCGACGATGACCATCCAGTTTCGGCTTCGCTGATAAGTTGCAGGAAGGTCTGGTGATCCTCGCGCGATTGTCGTATGATTTGTGGTCATAGACAAATAGACTACCTAGATGGTAAAACATATCCCGATCCGATTCAAACACCTCGGAGAATCTAGAAAACGCACTAGTGCGACTATTCTGTGCCGCCGGCCCCCCAAAAGCCCCGTGAAGCTGAAAATACCGTCTGAGGCAGTCAGCAAATTCTCACAAAAATTTTTTTATGTTAAAACAGTTTTTGTAATAATTAGTTTTTTTATTCTTTTCTGTAGGCATTGAAGGAACGGCTTCTGGTGACGACCGAGGAGTTAAAATGTTGCCTTACAAATGCGAATAATAATAGTTCATTGACTAGTACAATACATATATCGTCGTCTAAATGTGGTATCTTTTTCAATAATTGTCGGCTCTTAGTCGCGTTTGCCTTCTCACTCTTCGCTCACAGCCGACTGAGCTGGTGGGTTACTCTTGAAACACAATTGCAATAATCAATTTCCAATCCCAAATCTAAAAAATTCAAATGGCACTCTTAAAAGCGATAATAGCGCTACATTGGAATTAAATTGCTAGGACATTGAGTGAACAAATTATTATCGAGATGGGGCGTTCCGAAATTGCGAAACTTATCCCAATATCGATACATATTAATCGCATTGGAAATGTATTGAGATTGAGTTTGCGTCAAGAGTAGCCTACCTGTACTGTGGCTGTAGTGTAGTACGACTGTACTTGTTTTCCACAACTGCAATAATACTGCTATAAGAGCTCATAGTCAGGGGGCTGATATCTGATCACAGAAAAGCACAAAGTTTTAGAAACATCTAATAATGTACATCGGAAGCCGTTGGTTCCGTTTGTTGACGTGAAGTCGGTCGTTAAAACCCATCTACACTCATTGGGCCTATGGTACACCCAGTATAGTGGGTCATGGTCTGATCTCCTGTGGTTTTTCCACGCGGAAAAACTTAAAGTCCGGCTTTGCAATATTTAAAGGCTGATGATAAATGATGGTCTTTGCTCTATAGGCAAAATGCGATTGCTGAAGTCAAGCAACTTTTTCAAAAGGCTAGTCAACGGATGGGTGATCAAAACTTTATCATCTCAAGCTCCTCCGTGCTTCGGAAGGCATTTAAAGACGTAGGTCCCAGCTACAGTAGCAGCTGTTAGCAGTTGTTAATAACCACCAATCCGCACGGGCCTACATGGTGGTATATGGCCCGTTCACTTTGTGGTGTTTCCATATAGGTAAAGTTTGTGCCCCAGCAGCGGGGATATAAAAGGAGCTGGTGATGGAGATGATGATGATGATTGCTCTATATTTTTATTAAATACCTGGTGTAAGGTATTTGCCGCTAACAACTTTTGCTGTCAATATACTACTGGCAATTTGTATTTGGCAAATAAATTTATGAAAATAACTTTTTCAATTGGTTTCTCCCTTTACGGATCTGAACGTGTACGTCACGCCGACGTCACACAACACAACGTTACGCGTTCTGCGAATAGTCAATCAGTGGCCTCGCCCGACGGGGCAGCAAAAACTATTACCTATTACTAGTACATATGTATACATTGGCGTTTATAGGGGGTGAGGTTTAAGATACGCGCAAATAGTAACACAAGGGCAATAGTAGCGTGATCGTGGCGCGTGCATCTGTGCCGAAATATCGGATACTCAAACACAACAAAAACATGGTAACCATTCCGTTAATAATATTTATTCTAATGTTTCTGATGAGCTCGATGGCGCAGTGGTTAACGCGCCCGGTCTGCGAGTGTTGAGGTTAAGCAACTTTCGCAAAGGCCGGTCATCGGATGGGTGACCAAAAATTTATCATCTCGAGAAGGCACATAAAGCCGTTGGCCCCGGCTGCATTAGCAGTCGTTAACAACCACCAATCCGCACTGGGCCCGCGTGGTGGTTTATGGCCCGTTCTCTCTATCCATCCATAGGGAAGGCTCGTGCCCCAGCAGTGGGGAAATAAAATGAGCTGATGATGATGATGATGATTCTAATGTAAGTGACCATGATAGTTTAAAATTTTATAGCGCAAATAGTAGTAATATTTTTAAAAATTTTGCCCATGGACCTAGGTCCATAGTACCCTAGGGTTGCCAGGTCCTAAAATAAAAAAGCCGGACTTAGCGCTGTATTAGGCCGGACATTTTGCCATAAAAGCTGGACATGGTTTGTGGAAAGCCCAACACACTATTTTAAAGCCGGACTTACGCTTTTCAAGCCGGAAAACAGTTTTACAATAAAAAACTCAAATGAAGATTAAGGTTTTTAATAATTATTATTTATGAATATACATTCACAATCAGTCTTGGCATTTGCACTTATTAGAAACTTGGAAAAAAAACAAACAATCTTAAAAATTAAAAAAAACAAATGGAACTTACTTAAAATTAAAAATCTATTGGTGTCCTAGCAATCACCTTCATTAAAATTAAAATTATTAATTAACAAAAACAAAATCAAATTCTTGAACACCTCAAAATCAACACGTCTATAATTTAAAGTAAGTAATCAAAAGTTAGGTATTTAGCATTTGCACCTAGGTACTTTATCGAGAACAGCGTTCTTCTTAGAGATCATTTCATAAAATTCTTTGCATGTTAATTTATCATTGCACAATAAAAACATCATCTTTGCAATTCTGTAGGTTATTGCGTTCCTTTGTCCACTGGGACTCTTTCGACGTTGGCGTTTTGGTCTGGAATCGCCGCACTTTGGGATAAAAAAAAGCCTAACAAAAGCCGGACAGGCCGGACACGTAAATATTTAGCCGGACACGACCGTAAAAAGCCAAACATGTCCGGCTAAAGCTGGACACCTGGCAACCCTACTTGGACCCCTTTCCATGTCCATTTATGTTCATAAAGAAGGTTATTTATTACCTCTAAGTGGTTTGCGTTTATCCCTGTTTAAATTTTTGTTTAACTATGGAACGCGAAAGTTTAAAAGTGTATACCTAATAAAGACTGTAATTTAAAAAAACATATTTTATATTTTTCTCTCTCACTCTCAAAAGCAATTCAGGGTGCCTAGTGTGAGTTTTGTTTACTATTCATATTCATTCGATTACGTTTACGAAAACGAGAATTTGTTTAGCATTGAAGCAGCGCCTTTTTGGCGACATACGAGAAGAGTTAAAATTATGCCATACAAATTCTCGTTTTCGTTAATGTGATCGAATGTCATATGAAACTCATACTAGGCACCCTGTGATACTCACAATTCTTGAGCATTCGCACTACAGCTAAATCTCACTGAATTACAAAAAAAAAAACCAAATACGTTGCTCGTATGGATTTCACAATCAAATACTTACATTTCACTGCAAATCTCGTTCTACAGAAGACCGTGACGTCTTGGGAAAGCTATTAGCCCCTCACTATATTCAGTAATGACGTACAGTCGCGAACGGAAAACAGTGACACTTACCTAGCTATTACTATCCGTATAATTGTGTTGTTGGAAGGTGTGCGAGATTGCAGAAGGTTAGCTTTCATTCATGACGCGCTCAAGCAACGTACAAATAGAGCCTCTCACAGACATGAAATCTCGCAACAGCTCGCTCGCATCAGGTAGGCTACTCTTGACGCAAACTCAATCTCAATACAATTCCAATGCGATTATTAGGTATCGATATTGGGATAAGTTTCGCAATTTCGGAACGCCCCTTCTCGACAATAATTTGTTCACTCAATTTCCACGCAATTTAATTCCAATGTAGCGCTATTATCGCTTTTAAGAGTGCCATTTGAATTTTTTAGATTTGGGATTGGAAATTGATTATTGCAATTGTGTTTCAAGAGTAACCCACCAGGTTTCGGGGGTTAAAGTTACTCGCGTCCGTAGGTTTACCCTTGAGACCCTACACGTGACCCCTGGGTGGTGCTAATTGAGTGACCCTGTCTGAGTGGTAGAGCCACGCTGCGTTGCAGCACGAAATGGGCCGGCTCGACCGGCGTAATACCACCCTCTCACGGAATGTCGGCGTGAAACAATGGCACTCGTTGCTGTTGTGTTTCGTCCGGTGAGTGAAAGTACCGGAGGCCCATCTCTCCCTTCTCCCCCCTTCCAATTCCTACTGCCTCCTCAAGATCCAACTCCTTCCTCAAGGCCGGCAACGCATCTACGATTACTTTGGTTTTGCGGGTGTCCATGGGCGGCGGTGATTACTTTCCATCAGGTGACCCGCCTGCTCGTTTGCCTCCTTTTAATATAAAAAAACAGCGCAAATGTTGCGAGATTTCGTGTCCGTGAGAGGTTGTCTGTGTGTTCGTTGGTTGAGCGCGTCAGTATGTTGGTCAACCTGAGCCGAGGTCCTAGCCTTGAGAGCCCTCGCCCTAGCCCTCGGGTTATTGCGCTTACAATCCGACCCGAATCCCTCGGAGAAGAGAAAAACCTTTGACGGTGTTTCGTTCACACGGCATGAGGAACCCTTTAAGTTTCACGACGCCCCCCAAAAAGAATGGTGACACTGAAAATGCCATTTGAGGCAATCAGCAAGGTCTCCAAAAAAGAAGCATCAGTATAAAGCTTAAAAATTTCAAATATTCAAAATGAACTTTTACAAGTGTTTTTTGAACGTCAATTCAAAGCCATGACTTTTTAACACCTAAGGTGCAGACCTTGTGCCGAGAAGAAGCCGCAAGAAACTCGGCAAGGGCTGTTTCTTTCTCCCGTACTTCACCTTCTGCAGTCTCATTATTTTGTTATTTCAATATCCTGTCGATGGTGGTGCGAGAACGTGCTATTTCTGCGTGGATCGATACGTTTCGCGGTTTACGGTTTGTTTGTTCATTACGGTACCTACCTTAGTTTCGGGAGAGCTAGACTTCGGCCCTGACCTGGAAACGGTAAGCGATGCGATGAAAGATCTAAACTAGCTATATGATGGATTATGGAGAACTGGAGTGGAACTCGAGTGAGTGTTGACGTACACATGCCTGTACGTCAAAATACCACAAACGGATCAATGAACTCAATAGATTATTTTACATATAATTTTACGCAAATATTGTTGCGAACAAATTACAATTTGAAAAAAACAGGCCAAGTGCGTGTCGGGCCACGCGCAGTGTAGGGTTCCGTAGCCCATCTCAATAATGCGGACTCTGAGAAGAGGGCTTTTATGAACATTTATTTAACGATGGCTCATATACTTAAATGTAAATACTACCGGTTTCACACACCTGACAACGATATTTAAGTAGTTCCCAATGAAGAATTTGTACTGCGCCAAATACATTTTATAAGTTGGTCGACTGTTACTCGTAAACTTGTAAAGCCTACTTAGCTGTGATAGTTTTCCTTTTAACTTCGTCATAATTATATACAACTACCGTGAATTTTTTCACGTATCCAAAAACAACCATTTGGCTGGAAGGGAGGGGAGACACTTGACTCTAACAAAATTTTGCACTTTAAAGCTTAATAGTTCACAAACAAATGCCTCAATCAAAAAACTGTTTTCACAAATCCGCAATATTTTTGAAATTGCTATTCAACGACACCCCACACTATGGGGGTAGATAAGAAAAAAAATTACATCCCCACTTCACGTGCAAGGGGTAACCTAAAAAAATATTTTTCAAATTTTGCTTTACCACTTTTTCGGCGTGATTCATATGTATATCCGTGCCAAATTACAGCTTTCTAGTACAAAGAGTCTATGAGCTAGGCTGGGGACAGACAGACAGACAGACAGACAGACAGACGGACATGGCGAAACTATAAGGGTTCCTTGTTGACTACGGAACCATAAAAAGACAAAGTGTTGAAAAAAATTCACGAGCGGGATTCGAACCCGCACTCTATGACATGCCGGGTCAGGTGCATTATCAACTATGCTATCGTGTAGTAATACTTAGGCACACTTCTTAATATCAATTTGACATGACGGTACTCGAGAGGTATCTTAATATTTTCTATCATATGCACTTAAACATAACAATTTGGTCATGAACGAACTCACTTAGGCTTAATAAGGTAGTGTAGGAATATCGTTGCCGCCCACTTAGCACTTCGGAGTGTGTATTTGTGGTATTGTGTAGTGTTAATAAGACGCTTTATATCGTGATAATAGCACTATGATAGGTTCATTCTCAATCTATATTCATATACTAAGGTACTAAGTGCCATACAACCCGTTGTTACTTAAGTTGTTTAAAAATGTAAAGTTGATTGATGTCACAAGCTATTCAAACGATTTAGAAAAACACACTCTTCGAAGTAAATTAAACATCGATGAAGCTATACTTACAGATGTAAAAAAATGGCTTAGTACATACAATAATATTAATTCTTCCGTAAAGGTGTATGTCACTGAACTCCTTCTGTTGAACGGGTGGGCCGATTTGATGAAATTTTTTGTTTGTTTTTGCGTGAGTTCCTGGATGGTTTAAAATATACAACCCACACGACTTTAAAGTTTATACTGACACCCCCTACCAACCGCCAGGTTACAAAGTAGGTGTCAGACATCCTTGCGCAAGCACAAGGGACCATCTACGTCAGGTCATAACGCCAGATCAGGACGCGCCGAAGCGCATTCTTCATCTGGTACTTTTAAGACTAGTGTCTCGAGCTAGTTGCCCCGTGCACACGTATAGTCCACTACCTAATATCCTGATAGTTTACCGGTTAAATATACAGTTGGACCCGGTAGGTGGCGCTACCATAGAGTTCCTGTATTTTTAAACCCTCACGGGATAGGGATACTGGTGTTCACTCAAGCGGCCGAAGGCGCGGGCGGGCCGCTTTTATAAGTATAAAGCAGGAGAAGGTAACCTTAATACAAACCTACCGCGCTGGAGCAACTCACACATAGACCCCTTGCCCGTGCAAGACCCGTGTCCGTACATGGAACTTGGAACAGCTCGGAACAGTCCGAGCCCAGCTGTTGCGAGATTCTGTGCCCGCGAGAAGTTGTCTCCCCGCTCCCCGATCCGATCCGAACCCCTCGGAGAATTTAGTAGGGCACGGGGACACACACTAGTGCGTGATGCCGTTCCCTCTAGAAAACCTCTGACGGTGGTTGATTTTACACGGCTTGAGGAACCCTTTAAGTTAAGTTAATGGATAATGCACTTACATAATTATATGAATACTAGATGACCGGTGGACGTCGTACCGCTTTGACAGATTCCATGACAACAAAACAAACAAATCATTCGTCTGCTTAAGAACACCCGTATCCCGTGATGAACCCTTATAGCAGCGCCACCTGTCCAATTGTAAATCTAAACCATTCTCGAATCCAACATTTCATCCATCCGGTCCAGCCGTTTACAAGGAGTTCATTAACATAGGTACAACTATCGGCATTTATGAAACCGCAATGTCTTGGTGAAAGCAGTCACTTCTTTGAAGTTCTTTTTGAGGCTGTAAAATGCAAGTGATATTATCCAACACGTATTCGTGATGTTTCGGCCGCAGGTGTAATCGGGCTAATCTACCTGGTGATGTACATCTGCATCATCATCTTCTTCTCCATCTGCATGTGCGGGCTGCTGGCCACCATGGACGAGAAGGTGCCTTACTTCACTCTTGCCGACTCTATCATTGGTGAGTAAAAAACAGAGACAGAACATAGCATAACAAGCTAAACCTTCGCTAAGAGAAAACATCGATATCGAAATATAGTGGGTATAAATCTAATCTACCAAATGTATTTACTCTTCTCACTTATGTATTCTAAAAAGAAACTATTATATGTATTACCCGCGCCTTCGTTCGCGAAGACTACACTAGGTACCTGTTACCGGGATAAAAAGTCCTAGTCCGGGTCATGGTCTGTCTAAGAGCAAAGTGTCATCTAAATCCGTTCAGCCGTTCTTGAGTTTTGCGCTTAGCAACATTCATTTATATAGAATACTAGCTGACCCGGCGGACTTCGTACCGCTTTGGCAGTTTCCATCATTGAGTTAAATATATATCAATGGTTTCCATGACAACCAAACAAACAAATCATTTTGTATTGGAAAATTAAATTGTCGTTTTTAGTAATTTATTTAATATTTTTTTAATATATGTCTATGTTATCATTAGAATGCTACATTAGCATGTAGCATTCTAATGGTGAAAGATTTTTTTATAATCGGTCCAGTAGTTTTTGAGTTTATTCGTTGCAAACATACATACATACATACATACAACCATACATAAATACAAAGATTTCCTCTTTATAATGTTAGTATAGATTAGAGTGTCTTCAGTGCTGGTATGAATATACATACATACATACATACATACATACATACATACATACATATGTACATACATACATACATACATACATACATACATACATACATACATACATACATACATACATACATACATACATACATACATACATACATATTCTCACGCCTTTCTTCCAAAAACGGGTAGACAGATCATCGAGTTCACTAATTTTGAGTATACTCGCCATTGACATGACCCGACGCCACATTTAGCATTTTAAACAAAGTAGAGTTCCAAGATGGACTAGATTTTTTTATATACTTAGGACGGCTAATGACTCCATTTCACCTGGTGTTAAATGAATATGGAGTCCAGAAGCGACGACAACTGGTGCAGCGTGAAAACAACGCAGCATCAGTTACCCTCACTCTGCCGGCCCACAAGGTGCCTCTTCACGCCTCGTTTGAAGGACCCCATATCATAGGAATGAGGGAAAACGTGTACTGGCAGACTATTCCATCTTTTGGAGGTGCGATAAAGAAACGAGATAACATAAGTAAAAGGTTGTAAACCGATCGCCTGATGTGAGAGTATCTTGGAATCCTTCTTCCTTGGTCGGCTCTTACATACCCAGGAAGTTGTGAAGAAAATGTATCAGCAGTGCTTTGATACTTTTTCACGTCTCAGATCAGAGTGGGTGGAAAATGAATTTAACGATCCAAAAAATACTCAATGATTGTTACTTACATAATCATACTTAAAATTATTGTGTTCCTATGTATTATGAACAGGTGACAACCCCGGCATGGGGCACAGGCCCTTGATCTTCGAGGAGGGCGCCCTCATCTGGTTCCGCCCCACCAACCACACCCAGGTGAAGAAATACGTCGACAACATCAACCAATTCCTGGCACGTGAGTGTATACGAGTAATTATCCTTTCTGGAAATGTTTACTTACTGTAGTTGCTTATATATATTTCAAACTCAGTCACTTTTAATCTTCGATCTTTAATCTTTCTTTAGTTAAAAAAGTTAATATTTGCGTAAAATTATATTATAAGTAAATAATCAGAAAAAAATTATAATTGAAAGTGTGCCCTGAAAGGACTCCACTCAGCATTTATTGCAGTGAAAAGATCACTACAACGCTGATCTTTCGTGGAGACACCAGTTCTGTGTGAATGTGCTCTAGCTATTCATGAAGTTTTTTCCGACAGCTTATGAGAACAAAAGTCTTCTGATCAACGGCGGGGTGAACCAGCGTGACTGCGGCGACGAGAGGCCCCCTCGAGAAGACGTGTGCTCCTTCAACGTCAGCCAGCTGGGCCCTTGCTCCAGGGCCAACCACTTTGGCTACAGAGACGGAACTCCTTGCATCATCATTAAACTGAACAGAGTAAGTTTCACCATAACTAAACCTCCTTAGACTTGTAGACTTGAGTCAAGCAGGAACATAGATAGAACTGCTACGAAATTGAAATACCTGCTAGTGTATTGCCCTTTTTAATTTTATTTTTGGAATTGTTTTCTTTTGTATTAAATAGGGTAGTGGCATTGGCACCAGTGCTCGATGGGAATTAGTGATCGATATTTTCTCCTTTAACCATCAAAAATAGGGTTCAGTAAGTGATACCACTACGATACTTTCGCTTTTTTGGTTCTAACCTACGAACCAAAATGTTATGTTTTCCATTTCTTGGTCTTGGTTGGAAACTTAATAGTTCCGTAACCTGTTGTGACTAATCAAATGCCGAAGGTGTTCCAGGGGTGGAACCACGCTAGCGCTTTCCTTACCAGATTCTTCGCGCGTTCGAATCGGTTATCAAGAGCGGAGAACCAGATTGCCGCGACGCTGGTGTAAGTTTCATTCTATCACGTTAACAAAAACGAGAATTTGTATGGCTTTTAACTCTTCTCGTGTGTCGCCAGGAGGCGCTGCTTCAATGCCATACTAATTTTCGTTTTCGTAAACATAATCGAATGAATACAGATAGTAAACAAAACTCACACTAGGCACCCTAAGGCTATTCGTAGAGTACGACGCTTTGTGTTACCTACTTACTTCCCGGCCACTCCCATTTAATTCGATTTGACATACATTTAATATGCAATATTTTGTATGAATTCTAGTTGTACGCGTGGCACCCAGTTTACTTCGAGGACCCTGGGGACTTGCCGCCCAACATGCCACCAGACATCAAGGAGTACATGAACTCCACCACAACGCCACAACAAGCAAGTTCATTTGATATTATAGCATAATACGTGCATCATGCATCATCAGCTCATTTTATGTCCCCACTGCTGGGGCACGAGCCTTCCCTAGGGATGGATAGGGAGAACGGGCCATAAATCACCACGCGGGCCCAGTGCGGTGCGGTGGTTGTTAACGACTGCTAATGCAGCCGAGACCAATAACTTTACGTGCCTTCCGAAACACGGAGGAGCTCGAGATGATTAATTTTTGGTCACCCATCCGATGACCGGCCTTAGTGAAAGCTTAACCTCAGCACTCGCAGACCGGGCGCGTTAATCACTGCGCCATCGAGCTCCTCTCAGCACTCGCAGACCGGGGGGCATAATACGTAGTATTTTAGAATATGGAGCCCATTCTATAAAATACATACAGAAAGTATTGAAGGCATTCAGAAAAAGTGTTTAAGATTTCTATCTCATCGCTTTCATTTAGGCAGGTCTCTTCATTCTTACGAACTTCGAATGAGATTTCGCTTGCGGTTCGTCGAGAACAGTATGATTCAATTTACTTGTTTAAATATTGCACTCAATAATCGATTCCCCTTAATTGCTTTCATTAATTCAAATAAATAGTTTGTATCGAACCCGGCGACTAAATGTCTATAAAATAATACATCATATTACAATCCTATTGTCAGAATGTGCCGTCTATACAATGAACTGGTTGCACTTAATAACAACATCGACATATTTTCCATGAAAATATCAGAATTTAAAAAAAATGTTCGGGAAATTCTCGGCTCGGTATCTCCCACTTATTAAAAAAACTTCATAAAGTTGTCAACATTAACCTAGAATAAGTTATCAATATGTTATATTTTTATTATTCACCAACCAAACCGAGTACACAAACATGTACTTACTCGCCGTTGGAAATTGAACCCGGGATCTCTGGGTCTAAACCGGTGATATTAACCACTAGACCACAGAGGCCGTTATAATGGGGATTAACGCAAACTACCTTTTATAGCTATCATAGACATACCTTTATACGCGACGGTATACGTCTATGATACTTATAAATACGCAATAGTTGTAGGTGTAATAAATACATTTATCAAAAATTGCAGTTTTAATTAATTACTGTCAAATGGCTATTTTCAGCGTCGCAAGGTGTGGTTATCGTGCATGGGCGAGCGGCCCGCAGACGTGGAGGCGCTCGGCCCGCTGCAGTACTGGCCCCACCCCGGCCTTAGCGAAGTCTACTACCCCTACGACAACTCGCCAGGGTACCTCAGCCCGCTGGTAGCGGTGCAGCTGCTGAAGCCCAAGTGTGAGTGATGTCTGGTTGAACACAGCAGTTGACCAAAGCTGGTTCCTATCCTGGTTTTTACGGCATGAGCTAGGTACCCTCTTTTTCGACCTCAACTCGTACTTACGACACTCGCCAGCCCCCCAATTCTGCTATTTATTTTGATCTGAAACGGATTTGAAACGCTATAGTTTCAACATTTTCGCTATTCTGCTAAATACGAAATCAACTATAGTTTAGTAGGTAGCAGAAAACGAAAATATTGAAACTATATCGTACTCGTATTCTGCTAACTACGAAATTAACTATAATAGTTTCGTAGTTAGCAGAATAATAAACGTTGAAACTATAGCGTTCCAGATTCGTTTCAGACCAAAATAAATAGCAGAATTGGGGGCCTGGTTACCTTAGGCCGGTGGTAGCACTGCAGCTTTTAAAACCGTAAACGTATTCGGTTAATAGTCACCATTTACTGGAACAAAATGGTTACATTTACTTAACAACAACAAAACCTAGCTTTTTCTATTTATAAAGCTATAAATGTCACAGCAACAAAATCTAAGTGCCTTACAAATAAACAAAGAATAAGGTCCGAATAGTTATTCTGTGTTTTGTTCCTGTCACGTAAACGTCATTTCAAATTAGAGTAAAAGAGACAAAACACGGAATAACTATTCGGACCTTATTCTTTGTTTATTTGTAAGACCCTAAATGTTTTTACTCGGTATAACTTTGAGATAACCGTTGAATTCTAAAGGTAAACTATTTTAACGAATGTGGTAACAAAAGCAAATAAAGTATATACTATTATATTCTAAACTTTTCTTGTTTGAATAGTCACAAGAAAAGGTTTGCGAGTTTTGTTTGCTGTCCGTATTCATTCGATTACATTAACGAAAACAAAAATTAGTATGGCATTGAAGCAGCGCCTCCTGGCGACATACGAGAAGAGTGAACATTTTGCCATACAAACTCTCGTTGTCGTTAACGTGGTCGAATAGCGAATGAACCTCGCACTTGGCACCCTGAAGGTAAGCTCTCTCACAGACATGAAATCTCGGAACATCTTAAACTAGTCCAAGCGCAAAGCTGCTGTTAGCACTAAACGTTTCATGTCATTATTTTTACTACGCACTGGCAGGGAGTGGAATTCTCTGCTATCGTCTGTGTTCCCAAAAACTTATAAGTACCTAACCTGAATGCCTTCAAGGCGAGAGTTAATAGGCATCTTCTGGGGCAGCTCCCTTCATCGTAGACCTCATCTACGCTTACCATCAGGCGAGATCGAGATCAAGAGCTGTTTTTATAAGGCATTAAAAAAAGAGATTCCGAGTCCGAGAGAGGTGTTATGTCCGAGAGAGGTTGTCTATGTCCGAGAGAGGTTGTCTTTCAGATTACTTCCTTTCATTCAACACAGTCTCTGTGGACGACATCAAGAGGAGTATTTCCTCCATCACCACTAAGGCCGTGGGAAGTGATGGTCTCAGTATGGACATGATTCTTCCTGTACTGGAGGACATTGCGCCAGAAGTCACATTCATAATAAACTTTTCACTTACCTGCAATGTCTTTCCAGTGTCGTGGAAGAAAGCATATGTCATTCCCCTCCCTAAAAATCCAAACCCTTCTGCTTTTTCCCAATATCGTCCTATATCCATACTTCCCATCCTGTCTAAGGTTTTAGAATCCGTCACACACAAGCAATTATACTCCTTTCTTGCATCCAACTCCCTCTTAAGTCCTTTCCAGTCCGGCTTTCGACCATCCCATAGCACTGTTGGAGCACTGTTGAATATAACGGAAGACATTCGGTGGGCTATGGATAGCACCAAACTCACAGCAATGGTCTTGTTGGACTTCAGCAGTGCATTCAACTCTGTTGACTTCGGCCTTCTTCTTGGCACTCTTCGCTCTGTCAACATTTCTGAACCGGTGTTAGGGTGGTTTTGCTCATACCTTTATGACCGTATGCAGTGTGTGAAGCATCATGATATGTCTTCGGACTGGATTAGCTTGTCTGCTGGTGTGCCTCAGGGTGGTGTGCTGTCACCACTTCTTTTCTCTGTTTTTATTAATAAAATCTCATCTGTTATTTCTTCTCCTTTCCATCTTTACGCTGATGATCTCAAGATTTACAGGCATTTCATGCTTTCGGAAATCGTGGAAACGATTCAAGCCCTAAATCAGGACTTATCTGCTGTCCAAGCATGGGCTGAATCCTTCGGTCTTATTGTTAACCCTGCAAAATCACCAGCCATGATTGTGGGCAGCGGTAGGTTAAGAGGCAGGCTGGATTGGAGTTCTATACCTGCGCTTCTTTACGACAGCGTTCCCATCAAGTACGCCGACAAAGTAAAGAACCTTGGTTTGACGTTGGACTGTAACATGTCCTGGTCAGCTCACATCAGTGAAATAATAAACGCCTACATTTTAGTTTTCACTCCCTCAAGCGGCTTCAATACTTTCTTCCCTTTCAAACCAAAATTATGCTCGCGCAATCCCTTCTTCTTCCCATACTAGACTACGCCGACGTCTGTTACTTGGATGTGACTGAGGAGCAACTGCTAAAACTAGAACGTCTGCAAAATCTGGCCATACGTTTTATCTTTGGCTTACGAAAGTATGACCATGTTTCTCACTTTCGTACTGAATTAAAATGGCTACCGATCAGACATCGTCGTAATGTGCACATCCTTTCCAATCTCTATAACATCCTTAATCAACGGGAAGGAAGGTAAGAAGGAGAATTAGGGTCATTACCCTAATTCTCCTTCTTACCTTCGTTCCCGTTTCCAACTCCTGCCCCCACCTTGCCGCTCAAGACGTGCTTGTATAACAAAGACGCTTGAGATTCCTAATATCAATACTAACTTCCTCCTAAATTCATTTACGGTCAGAGCAGCGCAGCTATGGAACAGGCTTCCTACAGACATCCAGGATAGTTCGTCCATTACATCCTTTAAAAAGAAAGTCAAGGATCACTTTCTGTCATTTATGTCATCGCAATGAAGCAATGATAGACGCTATGTTATATTTATATTTATTACTATTATTATTATATGTAGGTATATGTTCATATTTATGTAGTATTATTATGTATGTTTATGTAGTTTTAAGAATATTGTAGTATATGTGTTGTATGTATGTACATAATATTGTTATTCATAGTTGAGATATTTTTGTTTGCACTTTTGTCGCTTCCTCTTAAACATGATGCTCCCATTCCACCTTAGGTTGGCTGGAAGAGATCTCTTTTAGAGATAAGTCCACCTTTGCTCACCATTGTTTGTAAACTGTTCTCTGTATTTGTGTTTATGTGCAATAAAGAATATATAATTACCTTCTACAGTCTCCTTATTTTGTGGAATAGTGCTTAGGTGTACCGTTGTCTCGTATTTCACCGTGTAAAGTGGTTGTGTTCGCAGGGCACCAGATCATCAACATCCGGTGCCGCGCGTGGGCGCGCAACGTGCGCTACACCGACAGCCTGCGGGACCGGCTCGCCTCCACGCACCTGGAGCTCATGATCGACTAGACGGTACATCTACTACCCAGCCAGGACCATAGCTTCAGCACCAACGTTAAGCAACAGATCTGGACCGCATGATTGACTGAACAGTACACCTACAAACCAGCTAGAACCAAAGCTTCAGCACCAACGTTAAGCAACAGATCTGGACCTCATGATTGACTGAACGGTACACCTACAAACCAGCCAGGAACATACCTTCAGAACCAAAAGCAGTTCAGACCAGCAACCACAATGTGCAGCAAGAAGATGGTCTATGGCACATGTGGAGATTTCAACGCCGTCGCTTCCGCAAATTGAAATTCCAATATACTCGTACCCGTATAGTAATTGGATGTCTTTTAAGGATTTATGTGAGCACAAAAGATGCAATGCCTAAACCTCAAATCTAAAGTTAACGGCAAAACTGAAAGATTAATCCATCATTTAAATATCAGAATTGAATAAACTTATGGAATTGTTTGACATAAACCAATCAAATGTATATCTTTACTATTATTATAAAAGAAAACCTTTGTATTTTAGTATGTATGTATGTTTCCAACGAATAAACTCAAAAACTACTGGACCGATTTAAAAAATTCTTTAATAACATAGGCTACATATATTTAAGAAATTTAGCTAGTGTTTAATAAATAAATGATAATAAACGTCATGTATACGTTGGTTTACCATATGCCAATACGATGACTAGCGTGAGTTTTGTTAACTATTGTATATTCATTCGATTACGTTAACTAAAACGAAAATTTGTATGGCAACATTTTAACTCTTCTCGTATGTCGCCAGGAGGCGCTGCTTCAATGCCATACTAATTCTCGTTTTCGTAAACGTTATCGAATGCCAAATAAAACTTACACTAGGCCTAAGCACAAATACACCTAAGCACTATTTTGTTTGCGATGTCAACAATGCATAAAAGGATTAATTTTTAAGAAATGATAACGCCTCTTAAAGATAATGATTAGTATTCGTGTAAACGACGCTAGCGGCACAAATAAGGAGACTGCAGGGTGCCTAGTGCGAGATTTGTTAACTATTTGTATTCGTTCGATTACGTTTACGAAAACGAAAATTAGTATGGCATTGAAGCAAAGCAGCGCCTCGGTGTGACGTCAATTTAGTATACTGCGAAGCCGTTCCTTTAGTTAAAGTTAGCTATACTGGTTACTGTTTAAAACGGAACGCAGTCCAGGATACTGTCAATCAATAGTGCAAGTTTTTTTAAATTTCTGGACGCTGTTGATCACGTGATCAAAGCACTGAGAGCACCTTACCTCGAAAATGCCAGTGCTTACAGTACAAAAATGGCGACGATTTATGACGTCATATATTTCCCTAGGATACTGCGGCAGTACGTACATATACTGTCAGTCCATAACGGAACAAATTTCTCACCAGTAAGAGCACTGGACAGCGCTCGCAGTGTATATCGGAACATACCCTTTGTCTTCTTATTTTGTGGTAGCTGCTCTAGCGGCATAATTTAGAACCTTTACTCCAACTTGTTTCAATGTTGTGGGTTGTCTTTTATTTTGTTTCGTTTTTAAACTGAATGTTACTAAGTACGTTGGATGTTAAATGAGCTATTGGGATTAATTCGTTTGATGAATGAATTTTATATAAGCATTGTGTAAGTCGATTTTGTAATAAATGTACGAGGCTGTGTACTTATAATGTGGAATTATAATTAATGTTGCAATACTGTAGATGTTTTTACTTTAATAGTTAGTACCTACTCCTATTATTACACGTCTAACACTATAATAATCAATTATTTATTTCATTCTACAATAGTCAGAAGATGGTAGGTAAAACTACAATAAGTGCATTGTCGAGAGGATGTAATATAACAATTCTGTAGTAGGAATTCAAAAAAATAACTATTATTATAAGTACCTATTGGACGTAAACATTTCATTATTTTTACATTACTAGATTGGCAGTAGGTACCGTCTTTACCATAAAGGCACGCGGGTAGGGACATGTTTGGCCAAAGAGATTTAATAGGTAATAGAGCGGCTATTAGAGACTATTTCATACAAAGACTTTGAGCTGGGGCGTTAGTAACGCCATCTAACGTTGAGAAGCAAAACAACGTTTTAAAATCAATTAGAATAAGTTTCAGCTACCACACGGTAGGTGTCGCTCTGCAGTAGGGACGTGTAGAGATGTTCCGTTATGATTTCGACGTATCGATAATTTTTATAAAAGTTAACCAAAATCGGTATAAAAAATACACAGAACAACCAATAACCAGACACAATTGAAAACCAATTGTTATAGGTTCACATGTGAACCTGCGGGGCGTCAGACATTAAGTTTAATATAAGTAGTAATATTCTGATTCAATGATCATCGCGTCGGGGGACCGCTGAGGCATCACTTAGTTTTACTGTTCCAGTGCATAACAGTCCTCCAACACAATGATCATTGTATCAGAATATTACTACCTATATTTAACTTACGATATAAAAATATTATCTATAACATTAATCGACAAATAAAACGACATCACTTGAACATCACTAAATCATCTACAAAGTCGACATCTTCCCTAAAAGTAGTACTTTTGCTTTTTACCACTAGAGGGCGGTATAGAGCATAGGCAAATGTTCTAGAATACTTTATTGGAAATTATTATATAGGCTGATTATTGGGTAAATATACAAAATACTTACGAAAATAAACTGTAATCACGTTCAGCCGTTTTACCATATCGGAATTTGCAATATCGCAATACGCAATTTGGCATATTTTCTGTAGATTTTGTCAAATCTATTTGCGCACAAACACGACTGCATTAGAGGTCGTATCACTTCAAATTGAGCGACTTGTTACCACTTGGTAATAAGCTGTGGATTACAGTGTCGATCTCTATGTCCTGTCTATAATAAGTAGTTAAATTTCTTTGTGTTTGGCTTTTTACGGTCGTGTCCGGCCTATTCGGCTTTTGTTAGGCTTTTTTGTCCCATTGTGCGCCCATGCGGCGAAGGTAAGCGAATGCGCGCAGTGTGGCGCCGCGCCACGCCGCCGCCGCGCCGCCGTTTCTTATCTACTTACCGTGCGGGCCCAGACTGATTGTGAATGTGTAATTCATAAATAATAATTATTAAAAACCTTAAACCTCATCTGAGTTTTTTATTGTAATACTGTTGTCCGGCTTGAAAAGCGTAAGTCCGGCTTTAAAATAGTGTGTTGGGCTTTCCACCACCATGTCCGGCTTTTAGGGCAAAATGTCCGGCAAAAAAACAATAATACAGCGCTGAGTCCGATTTTTTTTTATTTTAGGACCTGGCAACCCTACCTACCCGCGGGGCCCATGCCCAGGGCCCCCATCCTCATGGGAGCCCCAAAAGGCCGATATTACACTTTACAATTTTACAACACAAATCACGAAAGAAACCTGTTTTTTTTTGTCATCCACTTTTTATTTTCCAAATGGGCCACATGTTCTTGTGTGCGTGTGTGTCCGTTCAGGGCTCCCCCGGAATGGCCTAAGACGGCCCTGTAGATAGGTAGTTAACTAGCGACCGAATTTGTATGGCAAAATGTTAACTCTTCTCGTATGTCGCCAGAAGCAACATTCACGATGCAATACGTAGAATTGGAGATGAAACAATTCAAACAATACTTTTAATAAAATATGTTTTTAAAAATATTTGTTTAATAAATATATTTTTAAAGATTATTCAATCAGTAAAATCAATAAATGGACGGACTTGTATTTTACCTACCGTTACCGTAATAAACCGTTAATTGGTTTAATTTTAATATATCAAACAATGATTTACATTACACTAGTTTTAATTACCTAGTGGCTAGGCTATGGCTAGCTAGACCGCTTTTTAATTTTGCTATTTTCAGTTCTATATTTGTCTTTCATAAACGTACATCGTAATCGAAAACTAAAGAAGAACGAGCAAGTTAAATGTTAGTACTTTATACTTATTTTATACTTATATTATATTAATAATAAATACTAGTTTTTAATTGTATCAATAAACTAGTTACATTGATTTTTTTTATGATAATAGCTGCCCCGACAAATTTCCTTCTGTCAAAAATTATTGGCCTGTCGCAGTCTAATAGAAATAAAACCATTCGTTGAACACCGAAGTGTCGCTACTTTTCTATTTTAAATGTAATATCATTGATTTCTATTTAATAAAACCACCAATTCTTCTCTTTGCATTTGCTTTTTATCATTAATTTTCCTTCATATTATTTACGATTACTGATCATCAATAAGTAAAATAACACAACTTTTTACACAATAAAAATGATTATAAAACAAATTTGAGGGAACTCGTTATATTATTCTCATTAATGACGTGCAACCTCTAATCAACTTGAAGCTTAGTTGACGGCATACCAAAGATAATTTGACGTCAAATGTTTGACAGCTGAGCTGGGGACAGAGTGGATTGTTTGTTTGTATGGGAAAAGATAATTGTTGTTTTTTTACTATTTTCCTCTTATTTTTTCTCTCCAGAAGAACCTTCCCCAGACTTCAACAAACACAACAATAAAGAAATCAACCAAATCGGCTCACCCGTTCTCGAGTTTTGCGATTGCCGATTGCCGAATAATGCCGAAAGCCGAACCCGACCCTACCCGAATGCCGATTGGCAAACAACACATTAAACGATTCATTTATGTTTGTATTAGGCATGAGTTCGATATTAAAAACGTAACCAAAAACGGATATGAGTCCTATATCATATCATATCGATATGGGAAACTTCATAACCGATATAAGAAAAACTAACACCGAATCGAAAACCAAAACTGCAAGAGAACGCGATATGAAAAAAACGCTATACCGTCACTGTAACCAATATCACCATATCCATGGAAAACTGAAACTACTGCACAACTCCAAATGTTTTGATATTCGCATCTTCCCTTTCTAACTAAGCATAATGTTAACGGTGTAAATGAGACGAAGCGAATATTCGCCACTACTTTGATATGCAATGTTGTTTCATTTGGCTTCGCACTTTATAGTCATAGAAATATGACGTAATTTGGAGTTGTGTTGTCTATCGTTTTCAGTTTTCTAAAACTAGTTATGCATATTAGAAGCAAAACTAGCAAACTATCTTACTGATATCGATATCTGAAAACGGTTTTTGATATCGATATGAAAACTGAATATCGGTTGCGTAACCGTTATTATAGAAAACCGAAAACGCCCATGTCTAGTTTGTATAGATAGTGTCTCAGCATTATTTCAACACAGAGTCACTTCAAAAATATAAGTAGGATTCGAACCCGGGACCTATTTAGGTCTCAATGGAAAAATAAACTCACGCAGTTATGTACCTCGCGCAAAGAGATCTCAATAGCGCGATTCAGAACGGTACAGCGCTAGCGCCATCTAGCGCATATGTAGGTAAACAATTTCTTCCTCACTTTTCACTCCATGTTTTAAAAGTTATGTCGTTTGAGAAATTATTAACGTTAATTGGGAAAACATAGTTTTAATATTTTCTTCTTGTGTCAATTTTTTGTTCTTTCTTGTTATGGAGCGGTTTCCCAGGTTCAATCCCAAGATTAAATAAATTATTACGTACAAAAATTGTATTTACAAAAAGGTCTTTTAAACATGAATTGTGGCGTGCACGAGACGCCTATGTCCAGCAGTGGACTAGTTAATATAGGCTGATGATGAAACATGAATAAAGGAACGTCAACAAGGTTTAAGTGTCAGTATCTAGAACTAACCATGGTAAAAAAGTTAATATTTGAGGGAGCACAATTTGAACGAATATGAGTTCAAAAAAGTTTTGTTAACTAAAGTAATGTCTATGCTGGACTATATTTAGTAAAGTTTAATTTGTATTGTTAGCTCATAAGTGAACTATGTTCTTATGAGTATTTAAATAAAGTTTTTCTTTCAAGGTTTTTTTATGGGAAGATAAGCAAATGACACGTGTGTGATCACTAGTCCATAATTTGATAAGTAGGGCGATAACTCATTATTTTTTATTTTTTTATATTGACACGTCATATCAACCACATCCTGCTTATGGTAAGCAGCCGATGCAGTCCAAAATAATGAGAGCGCTCCTCACCGTGGAACAAGCACGGTAACAAGCGCACCCATTCATGACGGCCTGCATAAATGCCGTTTCACGCCCCGCTTTTAAGCAGAAGTCTTTTAAGACCCGGGACTATAGGAGCTGGGGAACACATGCGCCGGCAAAGAATTCCAAAGCCGAATGGTCTTACAGAGGAACGACTTTGTACCGCTGATTGTATCAATTGTACCGCTCGCTGTCTTGTTATCGATGAGGCCTTCCCAGCTGTGGGAAGTAATTTAGTAGACTATTTTCTATACAAAAATTTGAATAAAATTACTCAACGAAAACATCAAATAATTTATTTCACATAAATTACAAATTAGTCTCACTCATCACATTCACTTTACACAAGCTGAATCTCAATTTGACAACACTAATCAAATCAATACTAACAATTAATAAAAATATTGTAGATTTATTAATATCGTTTTTAAATATTTACCTACTACGACTTCAAAAACTGTTTTATAAAACGTGTCTATATTTTATATACAATAAAGTATTCTATTTTAATTATATTTGAAAAGTAGATAATGTTATCATTAAGTGAGGAAGTTCGCATAAAATTCGCTTAAAAAACCATCGATCTTTGTTATCAAAGACTTTTTTTATATTTATTAAAACGAACAACGTACGTTACAAACCAAAATAATTCACAGAAAATAACAGGCAATATAAGATCAATCAAAAGTGTTTGAATAATTATTATAATTATAATTTTCAAGTATCATAGAATACTAAATCCGGTCCGGCTGCATGTAACGGCGACTTGCTTAGCCTAAAATCTCGTGTTACGAGTAACTTTTAAATACGAGTTTCTAGCGACAAGTTCCTTTACCTTTGCCCAACAATGGAACAATATGGTATACTTACTTCTTAAACCAACATTTAGGTCAAACCTCAAAAGTATTGAACTCTTGAAGCTCCAAAACGGGCGGTTAAAAAGATAAACGTCAATGGATAGAAAAAAATTACTTATGATATTATTTTATTCTTATGCATGCATGCAGAGGTTTCCGTTTCTGTCCACTTCGACCCTTAATGATATTTGAGGTTTGCTTTATAATACAACAGATTTACAAATTGCTAAAAGTAGTGGCATATAAAAGCTGACACATTTTCTGAAGAGTAGTTGAACTACAAACACTTCTCGCTATAACTAGCGCTGTCCTTCACACGGTCTACTGTGGTCTTCTGCAATGTGGCGCGGTCTTCTCGGTCTACTCGATCATGATCTCGATGTGCACGGAGCCCATGCCCTCGTGCCGGTCGTACATGATGTTGTGTGCCCACGCGCGGCATTCTATGTTGATCAGCAGCCCCGCTGGAAGGTGAAACGATTTCAATATGTAAATAACTTCATACGTTTGAAAGATTCGGTAATAAAATGAATGCAAAAAATCCGTAATTACTTATTTATATTTTAGCCAGCCAAATTGAAAGAACCGTCTCAAGTGATGCTCAAGACATAGTCGTGGCTATTCATCATCATCAGCTCATTTTGTGTCTTCACTGCTGGGGTACGAGCCTTCCCTATTGGATGGATAGGGAGAACGGGCCATAAACCACCACGCGGGCCCAGTGCGGATTGGTGGTTGTTAACGACTGCTAATGCAGCCGGGACCAACGGCTTTACGTGGCATCCGAAGCACGAAGAGCTCGAGATGATAAAATTTTTGGTCGCCCTTCCAATGACCGGCCTTTGCAAAAGTTGCTTAACCTCAGCACTCGCTAAACGGGCGCGTTAATCAATGCGCCCACAAGCTCCTCAATTTCTCCTCAAATTCCTCAATTTCTATCCTATCGAAAAACCTTACTCTTGGGCCTCTGCAGATGCACGGCGACGAGTGGGCTGAGGTAGCCCTCCTGGTTAGTGTACGGGAAGTAGTAGCCGGGGAAGCCCCGGTACGGCATGTACTGGATGGGCCCTATGTTCTCCCGGTCCGCTGGGTTCTCACCCTGGCATGAAACCCACACCATATTCCGCTAGAGAAAAAAATAAAAATAAAATATCAGTATCATTACCAGCTCATTATATGTCCCCATTGCTGGGGCACGAGGCACGAGCCTTCTCTATGGATGGATGGGCAGAACGGGCCGTAAATCACCACGAAGCCCAGTGAGGATTGTTGGTAACACAGCCGGGACCAACGGCTTTACGTACCATTCGAAGTACAGAGGAGCTCGAGATGATAAATTTTTGGTCACTCATCCGATGACTGGCATTTGCGAAAGTTGCTTGCCGACTACAAATTTTAAAACAATCATCATCATAATCATCATCTCAGCAAAAGACGTCTACTGCTGAACAAAGGCCTCCCCCAAGGATCTCCACAACAACCGGTTTTTTTTAAAACTATGCCTTCATTTTAAAAGATAATCAATGGAAACTTGTATATTCAATTCAATTCAACAGGTTGGACGCATTCATAAATATTCTGTTTACTGTAATGGGTGGTTATGGTAACATCACATACATAACATGGAAATCTGAGAAATTTTTATTTTTTACTAAAACGTAATTTTAATGAAAGGTGCTATACATTCTATATAAATGCTAGCAAATAAATCCATCTCTTGAGTACTAAACTAGATAAATTGAATTTCTAATGTTTTTACCCGACTGCGTCCGAAGGAGGGTTAATCAATGTGTAACATCATTGCTTATCATGCAGATCAAACGCGAATTGCAAACAATGAGGGTTCGATATCACACCTAGATAATTAATGATGATGATGATGATGATAATTATCAGATAATTATCAACAGCGTTAGGTAGTCATATTATTTATTGTATTTTTTTATAACAAATAAAGAAATGCATAATAATTCGGTCGATTGTAACAAATACTTTTTTGTATGTTTTGAAAGTGCTTTTATCACTTTAAAAATTTAATGCAGTAACTACTATTATTTATAGTTATAGATATATTCATAGTGATGGTCGTGTTCATTTCTATAACATTTGATCTCATTGATATTTTATGAAGTAAAGAAGAGCTTATTCATAAACGCATCCTATCCACATGGGTGTGAAAGGCCATGTTCCACCTGGAATGCTGGTAGGCTGAAGAAAAGTACCAGTGCCTCATTCCGATCAGGGGACGCTCGGCCCGTTGAAGCCAGAGGTTCAGCTCGCCGAGCCGCCACTGTTCGGGATAGTCTGGGCAGGTAATTAAATGGCCTTCGAAGGATTTCACCAGGTCAGTGTTCCTCGCCAGTTTAATTTTGCAAGTTCATTGTAGGTTTTTTTTCTATGTCACAATTTTGGATTGGTTTAGTCACAAACGCGAACTCGTATAGCGACCCTGAGTTTAAGGGGTTTTTTGCATAACATTTATTAAGACTTTAAATTGGTACTGGTTCTCCGCTAAAGATTACCTTGTCATGACATGCTAATATGTATTAAGAGTAATCTAATTATTAAGAAACATCCACGATTCTGTGTAAGTTATGTACCATAGAAGTTAAGAGTAAATAAGTATTTGTAACACTTAGCACTTATATTATAAAGGAAAAATATTGTATATTTTAATAAACAGATTTGGCTTTGAGACAACTTCAATCTTTTGATTTACTCCCAGTACCTAGACATCTATATATTACAAAACTAAAGTAGAAAATAACTAGTTTTCAATGTTCTATAAATCGGTAAAGAATGAGTATCAAACCGTGCCCACAGACTGGGCTGTGGATGCTTGTGACAAACAAAACCATGAATACAATAGAAAACACTTACATAACTCATATTATATGCAGTCATGTTACTGATGTGCTCCTTAAGATCTTCAGGCATGTCGGTGGGCAAGCTATCAGAGCTGTTGTAGAAGTGGGGCTTCCACCCGAAGATCTTGTTCAGCTTGAGGAAGATGCAGGGCGTTGACTTGTGGTAGCCGAAGTGGTTGTCCTCCACGCAGGGCCCCCACGCGCTGATGTCCACGTCGCACACCTTGCCAGCTGGTGTGGGCAGCTTGAAGTCGCAGTTGTGGATATTTTGGCCGGCCCCCGCCTGCTTGCCGTCTCGTTTGTAAGCTGTACATAAAATGATACTATGAATAGTAACATCATCATCACCGGCTCATTTTATGTCCCCATTGCTGGGGCATGAGCCTTCCATGTGGACGGATAGGGAGAACGGGCTATAAACCACCATGAGGGCGAAGTACGGCAGGCTTATTACCCAAAAAACGCAACCTGTTGCTAACTGCGCAATGGCAACGCGACTGCTACTATAATATGTGGTTGCTTTATTTTAGAGCCACCGCAGACATGCTACGTTTAGCATCGGCGATCGGGGATTCAGTCGCTTTTTAGAAGCTGAATGCAGTGACCACACATTCCACACCGCACACTTAAAAGCACCAAACGCGGCGATTCAGTCGCTTTTAGGAATCTCGACACAGCTTCTGATCGTTACACTCCGGCACACATTCGGATGCCCGGTCGCATCGATTTGCATTGAGTTGCCGATCCAGCATCGAAACAGTCGCTAAAACGCGCGATTACAATACCGCGTCCAAACCGAACGTATGAAGTCGCGAAATCGCGTTGCTGTATCGATAAGAACCTCACGATTTTACTGCGATCGAACGCAGAGAGACGACAAAACGTGATTCAGCATCGATACAGTCGCAAAATCGCCGATCGCCGATGCTAAAAGTAGCATGTCTGCGGTGGCGCTAACATGCACTTTTAGTTCGTCTTAGTTCGTCAATCGCTCGCTTCTGGCTATGTAATATGTGATTGTAATATGTTGCGATTGCGACTGTCACTTAAAGATCGGTCATAAGTCTGCGGATTGGTAGTTCTTAACGACTGCTCATTCAGCCGGGACTAACAGCCGTTGGAATCCTCCGTTCTTCGGTAGGCACGTAAAGCCTAGGTGCCTTCCTAAAAACGGCGGAAAGTGCCGAAATTCAGCAGGGTGTCTTTAGTGCGAGTTTTGCTTGCCATTATAATTCGATCATTTTAACTAAAACGAGAATTTGTTTGGCATCGAAGCAGCCGCTCTTAGTAACAAACGAGGAGATAATTTTGCTATACAAGTATGGCAAACAGAACTCGCACTAGGCTCCCTGAAAAAATAGTTATAATAGTGTAATAAACTATCTGCTAGCTCGATCCGATCCGAACCCCTCGGAGGTTACTAGTGCAACCTCTAGAAAACCTCCGAAAGTGATTCGTTTCACACAGCTTGAGGAACCCTTAAAGTTTCTCGCCGCCCCCAAGAAAGCTGAAAATGCCGTCTGAGGCAATTAGCAAACTATCTCAAAAAAAAACTGCCAGCTTGTAGTAAGCGTCGCACAGGACCCCTTGGCCAGAGATTAGAGATGCTATGCAGCACAATAAAATTGCAATCATAGTTTTACGACCGTGTAGGACGGAGGCGCGGGGAACCGAACCCACGCTGTGAACAAGTGGACATCTTCCGACGGATGTTGCGTTGCCTTGGCCTATCACGTAAGCTATATCGCTATAATGCATAACTACTGGAGGGCGGAGTTAGCCTCTGTTGTCTAGTGGTTAGACTACTAGCGCCAGAACTTGCAGTCGCGGGTTCAATTCCCAGCATGGGAGTATATATAGAGAGTAGTACCTCTTTTATTGTTATGCTTAGTATAGGTAAATAATATCTTTCATACCAACCTATAAAATCTCAATATGTACCCAATATGACATGCAAATAATAATTTGAATTTATTTATTCCTTCTTAGATACACCATCAGCTTACATAATTAACTAATGTTAATTAACTATTACAGGTACATCTATAACAACATTTATTTTATAATAAAGGTACCATATCAAAATAAAAACAATTAGATTTGGCAAAATTACCCAAAATTGGTATTCTCTACTATAGATCTACGTAGTTGTATTCTAAATCCTAATACTCTTAAATTATTTTTTTCTAAAGTTAACGCGAACACTAATGCACATTGAAAGAACTTTTACGGATATACTCGCGTTTATTTTACACATTACTTTTTAATGTTTATCCTGACGTTTTGAACCCTTTGCAGGGTCCGTGGTCCGGGGTCGTGGCAGTCTCCCTGTGACTAAAATAAACGCGAGTAGGTCCGTAAAAGTTGTTTCATTTCACTCCTAAATTATTCCGTCAAATACCAACAAAACAATAACAATAACTTATAGGAAGAGCACAAGATTTTAAAAGTGTTTCCAAATGTGTCGTGAAAAATGTCAACTTCAAAGTCATCAAGACTAATAAATGAGAATTTTACCAGTTAAAAAGGCAGAGGTCTCCTTGACCCAGAACTGGTGGCTGGTGGGGTCATTGCCCTTATACCAAATGACGCTGCTGGCGACCTCTGGCGGCGTGGGGCGGAACCCGAGCCCAGGGTTGGTGCCGATGATGCTGCCATCCAGCTGCCACATGGGCTGCCGCGCGTCCAGCAGCTGCAGGAACGTCCACATGCAGATGGCCACCAGGATTGCCAGCGCCAGGTAGAAGGTGAAGTAGAACAGACAGATTTTGGCTGCAACACATGTAAAGATTATTTTGTAATTTTATTATAGTTTTAGTAATTAGTAAGGTTTAATGCAAAGCATAGAAACCGCTGTTTTATTAAGATGTTTAGGCACAGGCCAAATAGGTCTGTGTGTAGGTAGAAATGTATTATTATGTTAATAAATTAGTATTTGGTGCACGGTGAGGCCGTCTATAGTCAGAGTTAATATCTAATAACTTTGTTATAATAATATAACTATTTAAACTATTATGGTCACTAATGGTCACTTATGGTCTAAGACCTGGGAGTTTCTTGCGGCCATTCTTCTCCATAGCTAAAAAATAGATGTCCTGAATGGGTAGTAGGTAAAAAATTGTTTGGACGATCCAAAAGCACTTTTCTAAAGCTTATTTGAATAAAAAATATTTATACTTTGATTTTTTTGACATGCTGGCCTAATGAGGATTTGTGGGATTTAACGACTGATGTCTTACGACGACCATTTTAACCAGTTGCGTCACTTGTCTTCCGAAGTAAGAAAGATCGAAATATTTTAATTTGGTCACTAATCTGATGACCCCGTATTGAAAGTGACATAAAAAAAGACATTACGTACCTACATACAATACAACATAAATTTTAGTGGCACTAGGAGGAGCCTGCCCAGCCAGGCCTCCTAGGTAATTGGAAAACCTGACCCTGGTCTTCCGCGAACACCTTATAGTGTGGGAGAGTTTTGCGAATTTTAGAGTTAGTACCTAGTAAAGGTAGTTAGGTATATAGGTATTATTGTTGTGTATGTTGAGCCAAGGTTCTTCAACGTTAGCTGGATTTCATATTTATTTATGTATTATGATAACCAATAAGACAACCACAAAAGTGTCATCTCATTTAGATACTGCGAAATATTCTTACACTTATAGAATTATAATATGATTTCAACCAGAACAATCGGATTAACGTGCCTTCTTATGAAGGTACGGTAATCCGACGACGAAGGCAGAAATCCTTCGAAATATAAGTTTTCGAGATATTTCAGTTTGGTAACCCATCTAGTGACCCCGCATTAAGAAAGTTGCTTAACAAGTGCGATCGCAACTCGCTAGCCGCTCCATCGACCTTAATGTTTGTAGCACATATTCCACGTATTTGACGTATTCCACGTAAGCATTTCGCATGGCCTCGCCACAGTCCGGCGAGCGCTGCCCGGCGCCCGCGCAGGATGTCGTCTAATGACCTCATTGGACCAATTCCGCGGCTTCCGGCCGGCTCCTTCTGATTTAACTGACGCGTTTACTTTGAAACACTTCTTGCGGGTTTGTAAGTGAGAATGTGTATTGACGTCTTATGTTTATTTTTTTTTCAGTTATTTATTCGTGTCTTTTTCTTCCTTTTTATTACGTATCTCACCTGATGTTAAGTGATGATAAAGCCGAAAGCAGAAGCACACTTCACTCAAGATCTACAATTATTCTATTATTCTAAAGACGTTAACTGTCTTACCTGATGTAAGAGATGATAACACATGATGGTGAATTAAAGGTCAAAGCGCTTCTCTTTGGTGAAACACATAGTGTAATCGTGTGTGCTCAAAAACAAATGAATGTAAAATGTGTTCCGAAAAAATTTTTATCTGAAAGACAAGTTTGAGATTCATAAAAATAAACTGATTAGTTTTGTTATTTTACTGGATTGTTTAACTTCATTCTTAATATACCAAGTGGCAAAGCTTTCGTCTTAAGATACGGGTTCAATTCTCATTACTGGTAAAATGTTTTATTTTTATTTTTTCTATGCATACCCCATGTAATCATTCGGAATGTGTGGTCATGAAACCCTTAAATTGTTGTGATGACTAATTGATTACAACAACGCTTCGCGTCTGGTCTGCATTTCCACATAACATCCAAATTCAAATTCAAATTCAAAAGATTTATAAGGCGTAGCAGGCTTAGTTTCTAACAATAAAACAAAAAACATAAAGTTAATATTAAAATGCTACGACGAACTGGACTCCTCTCAGCATAAGTTGCAGCTTCAAGAAACTGCAACGCTGATTTTCAGAGGAACCCGTGATGTGAGTGTGTGTGTGTGTGTGTGTGTGTGTGTGTGTGTGTGTGAGAGAGGGTGTGAGGGTGTGTGTGCGTATGCGTAATGTTATAAAAAATAATGCTATTAATTATTATTATACATACACAATAAATATTTAATTATAAGTCATTTGCCGTGTAATCTATAAAAAAACACTCCAATACAATAATCATTACCTACGCATGCCTATGATTCAAACAAAGAGGTTGATCAAACTGCTGCCTCAACTATTGATTGTCCGCCAAGCAAGTGAGGACTTGGTGCGTCAATTGAAATTAGATTTAACGAGTCGATGATCAGATAATTTGAGCCGATAACTTAGACTAAATTAATGGTAATAAAATGTAATTTAATCTCTATGTTCTAAGGTAATAACATAAAAAAAAATCTTCTCGTCTTTAATTGCTGAAGTTAAGTGTCTTTCACAAAAGCCGGTGATCGGATGGGTGATCAGAAATAAGTTATCAGGAGCTCCTCCGTGTTCCGGAAAGCACATAGCGCAGTTGAGTCCGGTTGCACCACAAATCCGCATTGCTTGTAAAAAAGATGTATCAATATATTTGAAAAAAGACAAAGTGTTGAAAAAAAAATCCACGAGCGGGATTCGAACCCGCACAACATGACATGGCGGGTCAGGTGCACTACCAACTATGCTATCGTGGCTCAATACAACTCGCCGAAATTAATCAACACTATCTACTCTTACTTTGTAAGCCAAAGCTGCCCTATTCAATGTCGACAACCACGTCATCAACATCCGATCTTAATATTTTTACCAATATTGAAAGATCAATTAAGAATTAGGCAAGCTGTACCTATTTATGATTACCTATTTACATATAATTTTACCCAAATATTTGTTGCAAACAAATTACAATTTGAAAAAAGACAAAGTGTTGAAAAAAATCCACGAGCGGGATTCGAACCCATGACATGCCGAATCAGGTGCACTACCAACTATGCTAACGTGGCTCAATCCACCTCATATATATTTTAAATAATCATAAATATAGTTTGCCTAATTCTTAACTGATCTTTCAATATTTGTAAAAATATTAAGATCGGATGATGATAACGTAGTTATCGACATTGAATAAGGCTCCTTTGTCTTACAAAATAAAAGTAGATAGTGTTGATTAATTTTGGCGAGTTGGATTGAGCCACGATAACATAGTTGGTAGTGCATCTGACCTGCCATGTCATGGGGTGCGACCACATTCTCTGGAAGTCAGCGCCCCTCCGACATAATTATAGTGATAGGCCACAGGTGGTCGGGCCTTGAGCTCATCCCTCTTAGTATCGAGCTCATATTTTCGCCTCCGTTCATACTCAAACACCTTAGTTTTCACAGTACGCCTCCAGTCACCGCTTTACTGTATCAAATTATCCATCGCGCACAAAGAAATTTAATGACTTGTTTATTGGTCGCACCTCCAAAAGATGGAATAGTCTACCAGCACACGTTTTTCCTCCTTCCTATGATATAATAAATAAACGAGGAGCTCGATGGCGCAGTGGTTAACGCGCCCAGCCTGCGAGTGCTGAGGTTAAGCAACATTCGCAAAGGCCGGTCATCGGATGGAGGACCAAAAATTTATCATCTCGAGCTCCTCCGTGCTTCGGAAGGCACGTAAAGCCGTGGGTCCCGGATGCGATCGTTAACAAACCACCAACCCGCACTGGGCTCGCGTGGTGGTTTATGACCCGTGCTCCCTATCCATCCATAGGGAAGGCTTGTGCCCACCAGTGGGGACAAAAATGAGCTGATGATGATGATGATGAAACGAGGTGTGGGCACCTTGTGGGCTGGCAGAGTAAAGATGACTGATGCTGCGTTATTTTCACGCTCGCTGCACCAGTTGTCTACACGTCTGGACTCTATTTCTTTCCATCAGGTGGAATGCAGTCATTTGCCGTACTAATTATATATATAAAAAAAAACAGTAACCGGCTCTCTGCCATTGTCCGACGGATGATGGATCTATGTCACATCGCTTAATGTGCCGCTTAAGCATACGTTGTACCGCAAAAATTGGCCGCAATAATAAAGACTTACACCAGCTGGATCCGGTTCTGCCGCAGAACTCTTTGGTCTTCCGGTTCCACACGAAGCGCTGCATCTTCTCGCCAGAGGACAGCGGGTCCTCCTTCTCCTTGTAGTACAAGTTGAACCTTTCCAGGCTCGTCAGGTCTGATGGCCGCTTCTTGACCGTCATGTTGACTAGTTTTTATTGGTACAGCTAGAAATTAATAAAATTTTGGCTCTTAGCATCATTACCATCTTCAGTCTATTGTCGTATTAATTAACTGGACATAGGCCAAGGAAGTCAAGGTTTTCGTAATATGAAGTTAAGAAAAGTACACTTTCAGGAGTAAGAGTACTTATAACATATTTTTCTCATCAGTTATCATTAGAAAAAATGCAATGAAACATATCTACAAAATGTAGAGTTAAAAAATGTAAAGAATATTTTTAACGCATGAATTTTTATATATTTTTGTATGTATTCCTAATTTGTTGTTGCAGAGACAGTTCCTACCCTAATCTTTATGGTTCCTTTTATGTTTTTTTGAATGCTACAGAGGGGCGCGCATGCGCATTATACCCGTAACCAGTAGTTGGGCTACTGAGGACATCTACTGACCATCTTATCATAAATTGGAACACAAAAATGCTACTATCATTGTCGTTAGGACGATACACCTGGATAAATGGTGGCAGCTAGGCAGGCAGGCTTAAACCACCAAGCTACCACCAACCAAACCTAGCACACCAATTTGTGTTCCTACTGGGAATAGAACTCAAGGCCCTAGGTATGAGACCAGTGATTTCACCACTAGACTACAAAGGCGGTCATAAAACAATGAGAAAAAAAAACCGTGGTCCCCGCTCACCTGGGTGGCAGTGTCTCGGCGGGCAGCGCGTGAGAGAGTAGCCAGCGAGTGCGGCCGCGCAGCGCGCGTCACGGGATAATAGGACCGCACCACGCGGGACGGAGCCAAGAACTAAACTATGTATTAAACTAGACTATTTATTACGACGACTAGACTCATTATTACCAATTCACCTTTGTTGATTTAAGCAGCCAATAAGCATGCAGCGCGTCCGCCACAGGTCAGGCAGTGCCTAGTGTGGGGTCATAGAAAATCTCAGCCTCCTTGAAAGTTATGCTTATGTTTAGGTAACACTATTTTCTACTGTATTTTTCAGTTTGTAAGTAAGCATTTATCAAATAAATTTATTAGTATTTTATTTACAAATAAATATTTGATGAAAAGCGGTTACTGCAGCCCATGGAAACTTGCAACACCAAGAACACTCTTGGTGTTGCAAGTTTTCATGTGTTCCAAGTGTTCTAAGTTTTCCGGGGCTACACAGCCCCGAAGCTTCAGTTTTATGCCTCTACACCATTTTTTTATTTTGCCTATAATCATGCCACGGAGTTCTAATTCCACGGGGTATGTGCAATTAGGCTGATTTTATGGCCTACTAAAAACCTAGAGCACCCGTCTATCGCTTGGGCGGGATCCCAAGAACTCTGAGGTGTCGTTCGCGACCAACCACGGTGATCCCTTTGAACACGTTAGTAAAGGTAAAAATACAGAAATATATGAAACTAAATCAAATTAAGTTATGCCTGCACACATGTCACCTCCGCACCACCCCGGCAGATGTGGTGCAGCAATGACCTATATACCGACAGTCTAGCATGCTAGCAATCATCATCAAGATGCTGTTGGTGCTGCCCCGCACCCGGCGCACCAGAGAGGCGCTTTCGCATAGTCGCGTAAAAGCAATCAACTCGCGCTTCTGCAAACATTCCTGATGTGCTACAGAAGCGTGGCAACCTTAACAGTTACCCTAAATCTAGTAATAAGTATATCACTGGATCTAGTAATAGTCAAAGTAGTGTTTCGCTTTGAAGATTAACTATTAGATTTATTATTTAATGTTATATATTATTAGCTGACCGGCGGACTTCGTACCGCTTTGACAGTTTCCATGACAACAAAACAAACAAATCATTCATCCGCTTAAGAACATCCGTATCCCATGATGGGCCCCTATAGCAGCGCCACCTACCGAGTCCAAATGCAAATCTAAACCATTCTCAAATCCACTCGAACACACACAGAAAATTTCATCCAAATCGGTCCAGCCGTTTAGAAGGAGCTCAATGACATACACACGCACAGAACATTTATATATATAAAAGATTAAATAATATGGCTTTACATTATTGTTCATAAAATTTCAAGTATTTCTTAATATACTTACGTAAAATGCAAAAACAATTATGAAAAATGTTTTTAAAACCCTTGGTTATCATCGCTTTTATACTAACTTACAAACTGCAATATAAGTTTAGTTCACTCTCCAATGTTTGTTTCCAAACAAGCGCTCTTGGATTTTAATTAAAAGTTCTCTCCCTGCAGGAAAGCTTCTGCAGGGTTTGAAGCTGTGGTTTAACTGTAATGTCAGCCAAATATAAATGCGTGTGAATATGTATAATCTATACTAATACTAGCTGACCCGGCAAACGTCGTTTTGCCATAAAAAATAAAAAAAAAATTTTGGGGTGGACTACCCCTAACATTTAGGGGGATGAAAAATAGATGTTGGTCGATTCTCATAGATACCGGATGACCCGGCAAACGTTGTTTTGCCATAAAAAATAAAAAAAAATTAGGGGTGGACTACCCCTAACATTTAGGGGGATGAAAAATAGATGTTGGCCGATTCTCATAGATACCGGATAAGCTCAAAAAATTTCATCAAAATCGGTCAAGCCGTTTCGGAGGAGTATGGCAACGAAAACTGTGACGCGAGAATTTTATATATTAGAAGATTATAAAGCCGAAGAGTTTGTTTGTTTGGTTGAACGCGCTAATCTCAGGAACTACTGGTTCAAATTGAAAAAATATTTTTGTGTTAAATAGTCCATTTATTAAGGAAAGCTATAGTATATTACTTCACGCTATGACTAATAGCAGTAGAGCAGCAATGAAAAATGTTGCAAAAACGGGGAAATGTTTTTTTTAAAGTATTTTCCTTGCGTGCGCTGCGTAGATTGTTCGCTAATTAACGCGGGTGAAACCGCGGGGCACAGCTAGTGTTAAATATTTATAAAATACAGTGAAAAAAGGCAAGCTCTTCGCCGTTGTAAAAAGAATAAAAAAGGCCTCACAGTAGGGAGGAGCTCGATGGAGGAGTGGCTAACGCGCCCGGTCTGCGATTGCTGACGTTAGGCAACTTTCGCAAAAGCCGGTCATCGGATGGGTGACCAAAAATGTATCATCTCGAGCTCCTCCGTGCTTCTGAAGGCACGTAAAGCCGTTGGTCCCGGCTGCATTAGCAGTCGTTAACAACCACCAATAGGCACTGGGCCTGCGTAGTGGTTTATGGCCCGTTCTCCCTATCCATCAATAGGGAAGGCTCACAACATTCCACATTAAAAAACCGCTAGACCCACCTGACCCAAAGTGGTGGCTGAGTGTTCCTGGGTTCTACCATACAAGAAATGGCTAGACCAAGCTGACCCAAAGTGGTTGCTGGCTAATCCTGAGTGATGTTGCATACCGACATCCCCCGTCCGCCCCCTCACGCAAGGTACAATCGCGGCGACAATGTGTCACGCCGTGATTAATGTGCCTTATGTAAGGACGGCTTGCAATCGCTTTTGCCTTGCCCGCCAATCACGAGGATCCAGCCAAGGCGCCGCGGTAGTTCTGGTGCGTTTAGTACATCTACGAGCGAGTCTAGGATAGTCCCGACCCATACAATTCAAAATGCCTTTATTCAATTTCGGTGAAGCCTCTGTAGTATGGTTAGGTTAGACCGGCCTTTACATAGAGGTAACATGGTGAAGTATTCGATTTCCGGAAGAGAGTAGATAGATGTTGTTGGTTAAGTGATAGGGCTTGTTTTAAGTTCGCTTGCCTAGCCAACACTAAGTCCTAATGATGTACATACATACATACATACATACCATCACGCCTTTTTCCCAACGGGGTAGGCAGAGACCACATCCTTCCACTTGCTACGGTCCTGACACACCTCTTGCGCCTCCTCCACTCTCATTACTCCTTTCATACATGCTCGTCGGTTATGGGTACTCCTGACCTGACCTTTTCTTAGTACGTCTTGGACTTGTCCTAAGTACGTCCGTCTAGGCCTACCCTTTCCAACAGCTCCATCCACCCTCGCCTTGTAAATTTGTTTCGTTAATCGCTTTTCATCCATCCTTTCCATATGTCCAAACCATCTTAGCATTCCCATCTCAATACCAACCATATTCTTAGCAAATAAAATATTCTATTCTATTCTATTCTATTCTATTCAATTTTAGTGACAACATCCTCTTTCACACCACAACGCTCTCTAATTTTGCTATTCCTCATTCTATCACTCAATGTCACTCCTGCCATACTTCGCAATGCTCTCATTTCCACTGCATTTATCCTACTTTCATCCTTCTTTTGCCATACCCAACTCTCACTTCCGTACATAAGCGTCGGCACCAACACCCCCGCATGAACAGCCAGTCGCGCCTTCTCTGACACTTTCTGACTGTTCATAAAGGCATGCAGCGCTCCATTCACCATATTCCCTGCATTCACTCTTCTATCAATATCACCCTCATGCCTTCCATCCCTCGTGAACCTAGTCCCCAGATACACAAATTCTTTCACTTGTTCTACTTTTTCACCTCCAATTATCACATTCTGTCATATCCTCCTCTCTTTCAAAAACCATGGTTTTTGTCTTACTTACGTTCACTTTCATACCTCTCGCTTCTAACGACGCATTCATTAATGTTACCATTTCCTGCAACTCGTCGGCCGACGACGCAAGTATGACTTGATCATCAGCGTAGAGAAGGCATTTAACAAGCAACCCATCCATTCTCAGACCATAATCACTATTTTTCAGATCTGTCAAACAGTCATCCATGAATAGGTTGAACAGCCATGGGGACGCTACACAACCCTGTCTAACCCCTTTATGGATGTCAAACCAGTTAGTGTACGCCCCGTTTATTCTGACGCAAGCACTGGAACACTTATAGAGAGATTTCAGCGCTCGTATCAGACAGCTGCTCACCCCATGCGCGGATAAAGACAACCATAACTCATTCCTTTTCACCCGATCATAGGCTTTTTCCAGGTCCACGAAAATGCAATAGACTTTTTGGTTTTTGGCCAAAAAAATTTCCGCTATGCAACGCAAGGAAAAAACCTGATCCGTACATCCCATTCCCTTTCTGAATCCCGCTTGTGCATCCCAAATCTTTTCTTCCGTCCTCCTTCCTAATGATGTTCCAGTGTTTAAAATGTATATGTGTGATGTATTGTACTAAATAAATATGTCTAAATCTATTTCTATTTATGTCTGTCACCATAACTACAATACAATGCTGGGAGCATTTTTGTGTTTCGATCACATGGTTTCGAGACAGTTACTCGTCAATTGTAGATTCCGGTTGAAGTCAGCTTATAGTTTCTTTATACCAATTATCATAATATCGAAAATCACACAAACATTTCCAGGATTTGTTTTTGACATCACTCAATTGTACTCCATACATGACAAAAGAAAACTAGCTAAAAAATCGTTTATTGTTATATTCATTTTAATACTTAAACGTAATCTACATGTTGCAGTCCAGTGCTGGGCGGACACGGCCCATTGCGGCTTCCTCTGTTACCAACGGCCTCCGCTTACGAAGCAACCATTAATTAATCTGTGCCTTGACTGTTGAGACGAGCCGCTCGTATGATACGCTATCATGTGGGTTCGAAGTGAGAGAAACTTCACAGTACCTGAGTGTAGGGAACAACTAGGTAGCCATAACATGCCTTTGTGGGACACAACCATTATTCAACATCATATTATTGAGCACGCTTTGGCCTTCTACGATAGGATAGGCATTTTCCAATATGTTAAATATTGGAAAATGAAAAATTGGCTTTAAAAGAAAGGGCGAAAAGAAATGGCCTTACTGAATTTCTTGCCGGGCTTTTTCAGTTGACCTGATTTTGCCTTCTATGATAGGGTTGCATGGGCAATTTCGAAGATGCTATAAAACAAAAGAATGCTGATTTTCGTGCCGGTTTTTCTCAGTACTATGTCTCTCGGTAAGCTTACGAACCGATTATGTAGTGAAACTATGTATAACTTTATTAATATAGCTAAACTAAATAAAACTTAATTACTTAAATATTAAATTTGTTTTTATTTATTTTACTTTTACGGATCTTTACCATCATCACCATCAGCTCATTTTATGTCCTCACTGCTGGGGCACGAGTTTTCCTTATGGATGGATAGGGAGAACGGGCCATAAACCACCACGCGGGTCCAGTGCGGATTGGTGGTTATTAACGACTGCTAATGCAGCCGGGACCAACGGCTTCACGTTGCTTTCGAAACACGTATCTACTCGCGTTTATTTTATACATTAGTTTTAATTAATGTTTATCCTGGCAATTATGAGTAGACCAACACCTCAGTCTCCCTGTGACCACGGACCCTGCAAAGGGTTCAAAACGTCAGGATAAACATTAAATCAAATTAATTTGTAAAATAAACGCGAGTAGATCCGTATAAGTAGTTTTACTTCAATGTGTAGTGTCCGCATAAACTTTAAAAAACAATATTATTTGTTAATTTTAATGTGGGAAGGCAATCAATGAAATGAGCTGGCTTTTGTGATCAATCTAGTTGGTTTCTAAATCATGATTCAGTGGCCTGATTTATGGTGAAAATATAAGAATCAAAACACTGAACACGATTGTGAATGTTTTAAAATAGTTAAACCACCGACCTGACAAGGTGGTCAAATTATTTAAAATAATATTAAACAGTTAGGCTCCATTTACCGCTGTGTAACAGAAAAGAGTTTACGAAACGAGTTATTAAATCGATATTAATCACTGTGACTAAGCGATAAATCAGTATTTCCTCGAAAGCTCTTAGGAGCCAGCTGCGGTTGTAAATCGGACAACGACGGAGCCGATAAATTAAAAAAGAAACAACAAAAGGAACGCGTGTGCCCTTCATACGGCGCGGGCGCGGCGTCACTCATACAGCGGACGAGGCCAAGGGATGTAATTCATTTACGGTTCACCGTAGATCGATATCGATGATTTATGATTATTTTCTACATGCAGATATTTCTACGCTATTGATGCTTATGAGAGATGGAGATAGCGGGATGAGTTGGAAGAAGGGAGGGGAGGCCTTTACCCTGCACTCCTGCAGTGGAATTATTTCTTAATTTCTTTTTCGTAACCTTAAAATTGATCATGATCGTCGTTATGATGATTTAGTAATAGATGCTTAAAAAAGGTAGTTACTGTGATGGAATGGAATGGAATGTAATGGAAACACCACACGGGAAAGTGGGATAACAATATGCCTATGTTAATGATATTTCCATTCGTACAAGTAAAAATTGTTACTTCGAGCGTGGCTTTGTTTTGGGTTACCTTTACTTACTAGATTATGAGAATTTTAACAATATTTACTAACAAGTAACTTCCCTGTAAAAAAAACAATAAAACAATAACAAAACAATATTATTTATTTATTATGTTAGGACGGAACTTTAATCTTAGTGTAGTCAATATTTGGTATAAAAAATTCAGTTGAATTTAACAAAAATACAAGCAAACTTGTTTTTGATTTACCAACACTTGGATGTTAATGCTCATCCAATATTCTCTTTTCTGCGTTTTGAATTTAGATAAATGTGGTATCGATAGGCATTCGAACATCACTATAATCCGCACGTAGCGGTACATCTCCAAGGGGTGAGATATCTCGCGCGCTTCGTCTTCGATCACATGCGCAGCGATTTGCGACATGCCCTTGCTAGGGCTGCACTCTTAAAAACCATTTTTTTACAAAGCAAATTTTTATTAGAATTTTTTTAGGGTGATACAGCTTGCTAGATAAAAAGCGGTTACCGCACTGTTTGAACGGCTGCGACATCAAGGGTAATATCGCCGACTCTGAAGTTTTTGTTCTTATGCTTCTATGTCTTATAATAATAATTTTATTTTTTACTCGTATCTAATACCGTTCAGAGCAAAACACAGCAAAGATAGTCAAAGTCACGGTTATCGGATCATTTAGAATACCGCACCAGTAAAAACAAATGTAAATAATAATAATAAAAGTTGTCATCATAAAAAAAATATTATTTTTTTATAAAAGAAGGAGATAAACGAGCAGGCGAGCCACCTGATGGAGACTTAACCTAAGTACTCTTTCAGGGTCAGTGGTTAGCAACGCTAACCACATATTTAATTTGGTTTTCAATCTTATCTCAATCACATAAAATTCAAAATGTGGTGGGAATATACATATTTTTTAAATGTTAAAAGGAGGCAAACGAGCAGGCGGGTCACCTGATGGAAAGTAATCACCGCCGCCCATGGACACCCGCAAAATCAAAGAAATCACAGATGCGTTGCCGGCCTTGAGGAAGAAGTTGGATCTTGAGGAGGTAGTAGGAATTGGGAGGGGGAGGGGTAAGAGACGGGCCTCCGGTACTTTCATTCACCGGACGAAATACAACAGCAACGAGTGCCATTGTTTCACGCCGATATTCTGTGAGAGGGTGGTGTTACGCCGGGCGAGCCGGCCCATTTCGCGCTGCAACGCAGCGTGGCTCTACCACTCAGACAGTGTCACTCATTTATCACCACCCAGGGGTCACGTGTAGGGTCTCAAGGGTAAACCTACGGACGCGAGTAACTTTAACCCCCCATCCCACTGAGCCTGAAAGAGTTAAGTAAGTAGTAAAATTCTTCCCTTTGCCCTGTAGTGGGACGATATAGGCTGAAAATAAAATAAATATTATTCAATAAAAATTAACTCCCAACCCTATTAAGGATTATGACGGTAAGTAATTTAGGCAATTACATGACGTTAGGTGGAAGCCCTGTGAGATATCGCGCGGTGCGTCCCTGCGAGCGCCGATATATAATGGTGTCCTTGAAGACTACTGGCAATCGTGCTGAGGACCTGGACCGGGCAATATGGCGGGCCATCGACAGCTCTCGTTTATCGTAAGTGTTTTAAATTTAATTTTTTTAACAAACTATTGAACCTAGGTAAGATTTTATGTCAAGTCTACTAAATAGTGTTAAGTCAGGATAGAGACGAGGGGATGACTGAAGATGGATTTCTGGATAAAGTTCTCACTTTGCCTAGCAGTGAGACAGACCTTAAGCTATATTAAAAAAATAACTGAAATCCTTCTTGATTAAGATTGTTAAAAACAAGAATCATAATTAGAATTTGTTTATTTTTAATTTAGTTCTGTCTTTCTGTTAATTTAATCTAAGCATTGTCAATTTTTTATTACCTTTTTCGGGTACAAAAAGTTTCATTACAATACTGTACATTTTTAATCACCTAAACCTCGTTGCGCAATGCATTATGATTCAAAGACTTTAAAAAGATCACTTTCTTCCAGTTGTACATCATCGCAAACCTCTGCAATGTGACGCCGTCAGAGGTGAAGGAGGGCAGGAAAGTCGGCCTGCTCATCCCGGAGAAGATCATAGGAGGCGTCATCGACATCGTGCACAACCACAAGAACAAGCCCAGCGTCCAAGCGTCATACCAGCACCAGTCACAGAGTCAACAGAACTTCCAAATAGGATCAGGAAACCAGCCCCAATACCAGCCACAGTTCTCGGGACAGAACCAAGGAAACTACCAATTACAGTACCAAAACCAATACGGCTACCAACCACAGAACGGCAACTACGCCAGTAACTACCCCCAAGGAGGTTACCCTGCACCTACACAGAATCCTGCACCAGTCTACCAGGGCACAAATCAACAAGCCAACTATGGAAACCAAGGACAGCCGCAAGGACAGTACCAACAGGTGGTTTACCCTCAAAACCAAGGTAATCAGCAACAAACTACCGGAGGGCAGTTCCAAGGAGGCCATTACCAAGGTGGTCAAAATCAACAGTCAGGCAACTACCAAGGAGGTCACACCCAACAAACTGGTCAATACCAAGGTGGTCAAAATCAACAGTCAGGCAACTATCAAGGAGGTCACACCCAACAAACTGGTCAATACCAAGGAGGTCCAAATCAACAATCAGGCAACCTCCAAGGAGGTCAGAACCAACAGTCAGGCAACCTCCAAGGAGGTCAGAACCAACAAACAGGCCAATACCAAGGAGGTCAAAATCAACAGACAGGCAACCTTCAAGGAGGTCAGAACCATCAAACAGGCCAATACCAAGGAGGTCAAAATCAACAGACAGGCAACTTCCAAGGAGGTCAAAACCAACAAACAGGTCAATACCAAGGAGGTCAAAATCAACAGTCAGGTACCTTCCAAGGAGGTCAGCAGAACCAACAAAATGGTCAATACCAAGGTGGTCAAAATCAGCAATCGAGCAATCAATATCAGCTGCAAGGTCAGGGTTCTAGCGGCAACCAAAGCGGAGGGTTCCAAGCCTCTGGAGGCTCTCAGTCTGGTAGCCCTGGCCCTACGTGCGTGTGCCAGGCGTGGACAAAGCCTGAACCAACACTGCACGACCCCCCAACTCAGAAAGGCCAGGAGAAAAGTGAGACGAGTGAATCTAGTACACCGACCACTGAATAGCTTTTGAAAGCTCGCAGCAATGTGGCCGCTTCAATATTTATTGCGTTTAGTTTAAGTTAGGCGTTATAGTGTAATCTTGATCTCTACTCCTTGCTATTTATTTTATATTAGTTAAGGAACCCGTAACTGTAGTGGTAAACAATACTTGTTGGGGAGCTTAAGACTTTTGATACTTTTTTATGTACTTTAAATGTATGTAACAGCCATAGGGTAATAGCGCCAGTGCATGACAGGATTGCATTTTTTTCCTTTATTCATTAAATGATCATTAATCATTAAAAACAAGGGTCAACAACTGATTTCAGTCTTAAACAACAAATTTCAATACAGACCATCAGCTTCCTAGCTAAATTTTACGTAATGAATGACATTACGTAAAATTTCAATAAAAACCTTTCAATAATATTTTTTGCGACGAATACTGGTGTTACTACTCTAGCATATTTTGATTATTTGAAGAAAATTTGTATGATTAAAAACGAGCAATTGTTTTCTAAGTTTGTGTGTACTACACATTAAAATAAAATCATTATTTTCACGTTAAGAGCTCTTGAGCTTGCGTCGAATACCCAGACACAATAGAATTTTAATTGTTATCGGCCATCTGCTGGTCGCTCGACGCTCAAGAGGTTATCATATTTATTAAACTTCATATGAAAGAAGGAATGATAATTAAAATATAATGTTATGTTATAGTTCGTTACCAATTTTGCATCTTTTTAGAGAAACAGTGTGTTAAAAGATTTGTGGTTATGGGTTAATAAATCATAATGTTTTATGTACTTGTTACGTCATTTTCTTTTTCCGTAAAGCAAGTTAGACAGAATACTCAATACTGTACTATTCTAGTTCATATTTTGACACTGCCTCTGTAGTCTAGGGGCTAGAAGATTATACCCTAACGACCCGGGATCGATTGCCAATGGAAGTGCAATATGACCCTAGTTCGTTTATATGTAGGTCTTTTTAAAGTCCGCCAGGCTAGTTTTTAACTTATTTGTGTTATTATATAAACAATGCGACAGATAGTCTTTGATTATGTTTATAAGCAAAGACTATCAGCCTGTAAGTAGTAACTATTCTATTTATAAAACAGATCGTCCATCGGCATCGGCGTGTAATAAAATTCATGAGTGGGTGATACGCAACATTTTACGTTACTGGTTTTACACATAACTCGTTACTGGTTTTTATAGTAATTAAATAAATGTTATTTAAGCCTAGTTTTAATAGTAAATTAATACTTTAGGTTTCAAATAAACTAGTCACATAATACCTAACAGGAAAAAACATTTTAGCAAGTATCGTGCAATGGGAAATACACTTTGCCCAACCTGGGAATTGAACCCAAGACCTCGGGATGCCGGCTGGAGCAAAAATACTTCAATAACTTTAAAATACTGGGTATCCCTGGTAACATCATTTAATAATTAACATAATTATTATCTACAGTTGATCGCCTTATCGTCGCCTAAGTTCTAACACCGTGGAAGTTGACCTTTTGACTTTTGCATGTCATGCGATAGATAATAGAAAGACGCACCTCTAGACCAATCAGAAACAGGGATTTTTACCAATGGATGGGGTTTTTTTTTAAAACGAAAACATAATTATTATGATCGCGATATATAAAAAGGCACGATATATTTGCTCTCCTAAAAAGTTGTCATTTTTGACTTCCGCGGTATTAGAACTTAAGCGAGATTATCTACAATTCCACATAGATTTAAGGTTTGCTACAAAGTGGTGACCGCAGACCAAAGGTGCTGTCGCTGCTGTATAAAAGCGTTTAAAATTAACTTTACTCCATTTTAGTGTGAATTAGTTAGTTACATGAATAAAAAAATATAATTATAGTCTATTTACTTTTAATTACTTCATAGCAGTATTAATTGACAAATTTAGTAGATTAATAATTTGTATATTCTATTGACATTTCATTATATAATTATTTAAATTAATTTGCATTTATGTATAGATACGTTGTTTTTTTTTTAAATTTTATATTGTATTGAAATTTGCATGCCTACAAAATTAAGGCAGAATATTGTTGACCCTGCTCTACATTGTCGCTCTAACAATGTACTGTACACAATATTGTGCAAATAAATGTTTGACTTTGACTTTGACTTTGACTTTAAGGGGATCTTTTGAAAACTTGTGTCATAAAGTATAACCACTAGGGTAGTCTCGGCGGCCGATTGGCAAAGCGCTCGGCCCGATAGCCGATAGCCGTGTGTTTCGGATTATTCGATGCATAGCCCGGGTTTGTGATCACCAACCTGCATTCGGCAAGCGTGGAGATCAAGCCAATACCCATCAATTGTAGTGATGACTTGATTTCAATGATGGAGGCCTTTGCCCAGCAGTGGGATAGTATATAGGCTATTTACTACCACTACTTACTAGGGTAGTGGCACCGTGTTCGACAGGAACCAGTGATCGGCATTCTGTAACTTTAATCATTAATATTAGGGACCACCAACAGATTTTTTACTGTAACAATAGAATATAGACCACTTGCTTCCTATTTGACATCAAGTAAAATTTTAATTCGTTACATTCTCTAATAATATCATTGTGGTGCTCGCATCCAGCAGCTTCCAGACCTTCACCAGATCGTCGGTCCACCTTGTTGGAGGTCTGCCCACACTACGCTTTACGCGGTCTCCACTCAAGGACTGTTCCGCCCCAGCGGCCATCAGTCCTGCGAACAATGTGCCCTGCCCACTGCCACAAAAATGCGATCAGCACAAAACCGGTCGCTGTGGAGATCCTTGGGGGATGCCGTTGTCCAGCAGTGGACGTCTTTTGGCTGAGATAATAATAATGACGATGATATATTATTAGGACCTTGATGAGTTCATGAACTAATGGCGTGATGTTGCAGGGGACCGGATGGTGTGGAAAAAGTGTGGGGAGGCCTTTGCTCAGGAGTAATAATAATGGTTGATATAATAATAATATAATAATAATTTGAAAAAACAAAGTGTTGAAAAAATTCCACGATTAATTTCGGCGAGTTGGATTAAGCCACGATAGCATAGTTGGCATGCACCTGACCCGGCATGTCATGGGGTGCGGGTTCGAATTCCACTAGTGGATTTTTTTCGACACTTTGTCTTTTTTCAAATTGTAATTTATTCGCAACAATTCTGCGTTAAATTATATGTCATCATCTCAACCAAAAGACGTCCACTGCTGGACAAAGGCCTCCTCCAAGGATCATCATGGGGGGTATTTGCCGTAATCGCCACGCTTGGCAGGCGGGTTGGCGATCGCAGTAGGTTGAGGGTAACCTCAGAGAGATGCTGCTGCCCATCCTCTGGAATGGTCCCTCAGTCGGCTTTTACGACACCCACGGGAAGAGATGGGGTGGTGCTATTCTTTATCTCCGGCACCACACAGGGATGTGTGTGAATGGAAGTGATGTGATATGTAAATAATCATAAATATAATAATACATTATTTTAGGCGACAGAAACTGGTGTCGAACCCTGGACTTAAAGTGTCGAACCCTGGTATCACTACGGTAGTTAAAAAAGCTTTTCTATAATTAAATTGCGAACATCATAGTAGCTGAGCGGAGTGACAGCGAGGTGAGTCGCATTTTTGCATTTTCAAATCGCGAGAACTAAAATATTTTTGTAGTTAGTTCAAACACAAAATCTGCTAATGTCAAATAAATCTATATTCATCATGAGCCTTTAAACGTCCCACTGCTGGGCACAGGCCTCCCACATGATCAGTAGCACGTGTGGGTATTAGGCCATAACCCACCACGCTGGCCCAATGCGGGTTGGTGGGTTTTAACGGCTGCCATCTTATGACAACAACCGGGACCAACGGCTTAATGTGCCTTCTGAAGCACGGAGGAGCTCGAGATGTTTTTAATTGGTCACCCATCAGGCGACCCGGCATAGCGAAAGTTGCTTAGCGGGCAAGATCGCAAGCCGAACGCGCTAGCCGCTGCGCCATCGAGCTCCAAAATCTAAATCTATATGAGTGGAGGCAAACTAACGTTTGCCGATACGAATTAGGTGAAATAGAATGCCCAATTATACTACTGGTATTGGATCGCGTCATGGGCTTAAAATGATTAAACTAATTTGCATCCATCATCATCATTTCAGCCCGGAGATACCCACTGCTGAATATAGGTCTCCTTTCGTATCTGCTACTCATCTCTGTAACCTATTTTACTCGCACTTAAAACTATCTACACAAATATGTAAGATAATAAAATATTTATACTCGTATAAGTGGATAGGTACTTTAACATTCAACAAGCCAATATGTTACACAGCCCGCTAACAAATAAAATACAGTTTCCACTAATATTTACAATACATGTAAGAACTGGCGTTCAAATCCTTAAAAATGTAATTATATTACAAACAATAAGATTCCTTGATAAAGAATCACTAACTAAGACTTAACTCCTGCCCAATACAACAAAATCTAGCTGAGCATTAGATTTGTTTAAATTTAAAGATCTTCGCTACTGGTTCGTAATAAAAACCATTGAGTATTGAGCTTTGTGACCCTACTAACAGTACAAGTGTGGAGTTCAGTAGCGTTGGTCTCGAAAGTAGGTCTGAAGCGTGCGCGCGCCGGTTTTACGTAATCGTTACGTAAGGGGTGGCTGAGGGTTGCAGGGGAGTCGCGGGGCGCGAGGTGCGCGGGGCAGGCCGCACCGGGGCGAAAGCGGCCGCAATCGATTCTCATCCGCAGTCCGGCTTGGCGTTTCGACATGGCAGACAAGAACAAAGTCGTTGAGCAGTACTATGCGCCGCCACCGGACCTGGGCAAATGGGAGTCCTTCAGGATCTTCCTGTGGAACTCCGAGACGGGACAGTTCCTCGGTCGCACTGGATCCAGTTGGGGTAAGTTAGAATTCTTTTTTTCAAAACTTCATAGTACTTGCAGGGTTTTTTTTGGAGGGAAATTAGATATGGATTTAGAGGGTTTAACGTCAATCAGCGTTAGAAAATCTCATTAGTTTCAGTCACAAAACTGTTCTTTGTCATAGGTTTTTAACGATCGATCTCTTCTTACGTAACTGGGTTTTATCGAAAGGAACGTTTCAGGAAAAGCATGAATGTAACAATGGATAGTTATTTGTTAAAACTACTACGAGTACGTATATTCGGTCAATAGAATAAGTGAATATACAGCAATTATTCAATTACGACTTTTATTGTTATATTTTCGGCGCACATTATGCGGTTTAGGATAGTCGCTAATAGAATTACTTGAAATAGAGTCAGCAAAAGACATTTCTGTTTCTATTTAACTCAATTTTTTAAATAAGTTTCATGAAATTTAATTAGGTTAAAGGGATTATTTAAAAGAGTAGATATTTCCCTATTTTATCAATCTAAAGATCAATAAGATAACGATTAAATTTTTTTATAGTTTTTTAATGATAGTCTCGCAGATAATGGTCTGTCATCGCCCTCATTATCTTTGAAAAGTGATTAAAAGATGACCGTTTAAAAATAAACACGTCCGGCCACAGATTATAAAGTTGCGCGCTATTTTTCGCGCCGAATGCGCGCGCCCCGTCCTTGCGGGGATCGATCCAAGGACGCCCGAGCGGACACGGAAACACCCGACCCCATTTGACGTTATGATTTAATAAAAAGGCGAACTTACGCCCCTTTTTATTCGACCTTTCGAGGGCATTCGATTCGAAATTTACAATTTTTTTTCAACTTTTCGGTTATGATATATTGTAGATATATTGTAGGTAGATATATTGTCATTACATAATTATTAACTGAATACATTGAACAGATTTAAGAATACTTCGTTGCTCATGTAGACGGCGGCAGATGAACCTACCCAAACCTGTCAAATTTCTTCAATAAATATTCATCCTCATAACCAAACAATAAAGTTCAAAATTGATTGTAGAAACTTTGAACCTTTTGTTGATCCGCCGCTGTGTGTACATCGTAGGTCCTTGACAATAGCAACTGGTTTTAACACCAATAGAGTGTGAGGTGGGTGCGAGTTTAGTATCCTCATTGCATTTTTTATGCGAAATATATGTACTTTTTGATACGATTTCGTGCTAAACAAAAAAAGAAAACCAAAACCATTTCTTACCTGAGAAAAACTATATTTCGAAGATAATTCATACAAAACAATACATTAATAATTTTACAAGACAGTATTTCGATCGCATATAGCATAGAAAAGATTTACCTTGTAGTTTATGGCCCTATCGTAGTAAAAAAAAGTTCGTAGTACAGCTACGACGTAGCATGACTATTTATGAACATTATCATACAATTATAGCTAATATATAACTATGAAACGATGGACATATTTTTCACATTAGTTTGTTAAGAAAAACTTAATCCTTCTAAATAGTTATATATGTTTTTTTTATAAAATTAAATTCCATTCAAAAAATATTAGGTAATTAAAAGACAAGTTTTTTTTAGTCACCACACAACTTTGGTCGTAAAATATTGTTCTCACCTATGAAGAGTCTATATTAAGGTACAGTTTTTGGCCTAGATACTAGCTTATATACGACCTTGCTGATGCGTCTCCGAGTGGCTGTGCTAACGAAGCGCCGTTTCTTAATAATTAGTAGAGCGATTAATGCGCGAGCGCGAACCGGGCGACACACTGAGGAGGCTGCGGCCTCGAGGATTAGCTCGTGACGCGAGTCCTGGGACACCATGAGCTAAGAACCAAACTAGTTTTCTCGATCCGATCCGAACCCCTCGGAGAATCTAGTACGGTACGGGGACACGCACTAGTGCGTGCCATGATGCCGTTCCCTCTAGAAAACTTTTGACGGCGCTTCGTTTCACACGGCTTGAGGAACCCTTTGGGTTTCTCGCCTCCCCCGGATAAGTCCGGTGACGCTGAATATGCCGCCTTAAACAATCAGTAAACTCTAAAAAAAAACAAATAAGTAATATTAAGTATAACCAATTAAGTAGTCTTGTGCTTAATCGGACACTTTTCGGTTTAGTACTGTCCGAGTAAAGTACTAGTACACCTTATTAGTACTAATAGTACCTAACAGTACACGGAAATAAAGTCGTTACCTATACCGCTGACCTCTTTAGGTACACTGTAATGTAACATAAGATAGAGGTCAGTGCGCTATCCTCTATAGACTCACTGCTGTTTTCAATCTATTTTGGCATTGTTATCTTCTCAGTCAACCAAATAGCTTTAAAACTGTTTTTTGCCAAAAGTAGCCACTTTTTTTCAAAATTCAACAAATATTAGACGTTATTTAATAGAGCTTGTTACTTTTTTTTTAAATTTAGCCTTATTTTGAAGAATACAATTTTGTAGTTGGCTGTTATCAGCGCCCTAAAAAAAATTCAGTAATCCTAGCGCCAATTCAGAATATCCTATTCAGAAATGTACGTACGTACGTACGTTTTATTGATAGAAAATCTTGTAAGATTTATTGATAGAATTATTTTATTTTATTACGGTCCGGTACGGTCGGCGTAAGCGATTGATTTGCTATCTCGCATAATGTGTGTGTATTCGATAGCGATTATTGGCAGGGAACAACTATCTCACTTTCTCTTACATACAGTACGTTGAGGTTGAGTGTAGCGGAAGACGGTGTACTAATAGTCCGACTGTCCGACTGTCCGATTAAGAGCTTGCGTTCGGTAACGTTTCTTTTCGTACAGTGCCGAGTATCGTTACCTATTAGTACTTAGTACGCGTACTACACAAGACTACAATTTAGTTTATATGTTAAACTGAATGGGTTGTTTGCACAGCGGCACGCGCCTTTTCTCATCAAAGGTATCTGCAGAATACCAGTGCCGTGACAACACGCGTCTTCATGGCTCAAATTGAGCAGAGGCCTATTTGGTGAACCTACAAAAGTTGGTGTTTATTTTTTTAATTTTATTTTTAGTTTAATTTCATTTTTTATATATTTTTTTGTATGTACTGGTACCTAATAAACGTTTTTCTATTCTATTCTATATCGTACCCTTAGTGCAAAAACCGATTATCAGCACTTTTTCCTAACTGAACTTTTTTATACCAATCGACTCGTCTCGTTAAGCCGCATCTACAGGTGCAGGCATCTAAAAGTGCTGATAATCGGTTTTTGCACTAAAGGTACGATATGGCTAAAAGATGGAAAAAAGCCTCTTTCACTATAAAAATAATATGAATGACTATTCATTTGCCATACTCTGCTCTACCTGATGTTAAGCAGAACTAGAGTCCAGATACGAGGACAGCTAGTTTGGCGGAATTCTGCCTCATTGCCATCCTCAACTTGTCTAAAAATTTTGGTCGTTATTTTATTGAGTTTACATTGACTGATTTTTATTTATTTTTGAATTTCTATTTTGATTTTAAATTTTGATTTAATTTTAATTTTTAATTATGTTTTTATTCTGATTTTAGATTTTATTTTATTTATTTATTTTGATAATGTGATATTTTATTGTAATTTGTATGGGTGTAAGTTAACTGAATAAATTAATTAAATTATTATTGTTATTCTCTTTATTTATTTTAAATCTTAGATGTAAGTTTTAAAAAAAATAAACGAAAAATAAAAAGTAAAATATAACAAAATACATACAAAAAAAACCACTTTTATAAAAACCTAAACCTAGAAAGTTATAATTAGAATAATTTTACAAGACAGCATTCCGATTGCTTAATAATACTACGACGTAGCATAATTCCTTTTTTTGTTACGCTTTCGAAGATTTTAGACGTTCCCCGTAAGCTGTGTTTTTTTACAACATGGCGTCTTTCAAATGAAACCTGATAAATCTATTTGCAGGTTGGACAAGGTAGGGACGGCAAAAAATAATTATGATCATTTTATTCAGAAAACTAGAAAATCTTCTATTGTTAGCACAGATTACATATCCATACCACAATATCGGTATCTTCATAGCATAGGTATTCTAGATCTGATATTGTGTCTTTCTCAACAGTCATGCTCAATAGGATGCTGTAAGAGTTTTTACGCAACCTGCGCAGTAAAACGCTATCTTCTGACGTTAAAGTTACACACCATGCTGAATTCGTTGATATTGATCAGGTGAATCTGTATCTCCTTAAATTTATAATAAAGAAGTATCGAACAATGTACTATGCACAAAACTTTTCTAGGAAAATTCAAAGATATCTATCTTGGAGCTAGAGACATTTTAATTACTTTTTTAAATGCAACTTGTAAATGTTGGTGTAGATAAGTTTTTTTAGCTTAAATATGACAAAACAAAATACAAACATAATGTTATAAGCATATAATTTAACGCAAATTTTGTTGCGAAAAAATTACAAAATGAAAAGCTAGTGTTGAAAAAAAAATTCTTTTCACATTAAAAAAGTGTTAGTTGGTCAGTTATGTACATCCAACTCTGGTTCCATTGACCTATTCCGCCATACATTCATCATGGTGCAGTATCGACAGCCCCAAAGGCCATGGAGCGTGCGCGATGGGAGCTCACCCCTATAATTGCTAAATCAATATGATAAAATGCGATTTACACCAACTTAGTCTAGTCTTACACCTACTGGTCAACGTCCTTACAATTATAATATATTACTTATACAACGTGTAACAGAAAAGTTTGTAAAAATGAAAAGGTCCAAAGTGTATCGATCCGAACAATAATGTCTTAGTAACACGCATGCATTATCTAAATCGGATACACTTTATCTTTTCATTTTTACCACACCTTTCTGTGACACGTTGTATTATAATTGTAGTGTCATTGCGAGCCTTTATTAAATTACTTACTAGCTATGCTCGCGGCTTTGCTCACGTGGAATAGTGATTGTTTGCAATAAAAGTCAAAACACGTCAAAATTTATAGGGATAATCCTGAAACTCTTCATAATTTCTTTAAAAAAAACACTTTTCCGTACAAACTTTCCACCCCTATTCCACCTTTCTAGGGAAGTTTTTTCGAAAAATGTTAAACACGTCATTCTTTATTTTTATTGAAAAATCGATACAGATTGATTAAATTAATCATTTTTATAGTTATTACTTAAAAAATAACGATTTCCCCAAAAAAAACTTCTTCCCTATTTTACTCCTTTAAAGGAAAATAAACAAAATTCCTAAGACACGTCATTCTTTATTTCTTTCCAAAAAGCCAAAAATACCAATTTTCATGTTCATTTTACTTCAAAACTGATAGGCTTTCATACTAACTTTTTTTTTATATTTACGGGTAAGCACAGTGCCTTGATCTCACCTGATGTTAAGTGATGATAAAGCCAATGATAAAACTTTTACCCCCTATTTGAACCCTTTAAGGTATGATTTCCGTAAAATCCTTTCTTAGTGGCTGGTTACATCACTCAATCAACCTACAGTCTAAATTTCATCTAATTAGCTTCAGAAGTTTCGGTTCGCCATGATGAATCAGTTAGTCCGGACAAGTCATTATATGTATATAGATTGAGTTTATGTCATACATAACTTTCTTGGTTTGAAAAATTATGTTTTATGCGCTTTTATTATTTTAGAACTAACTTGACTTAAAATAGAACACATTTTAGTATGCTCCATTGCTTCATAAAAAAAATCATTTTTTTTTGTTGCAAAAATATTAAACTTTTATTGTCTCGTGCCCAATATGATATCAAGGCAAAAATTGTTTTAAAATGGCGCATTATCTATATGTACTATTAATGAAGAGGTTACGTTTGTGACTTTGTTGGTTTGTTTGTATGTTGGGGCTAATCTCTGAAACTACCTACTGGTCCAATTCCAAAAATTCTTTCACTAATATAGAATGCGGCATCGCTTGGGGTAAGAGAGGCTTTAATTTATTTACAAAAAAGAGTTTATTTTCAAATCTTACATCCACGCGGACAAAGTCGCGAGTAAAGAGCTAGTAATTAATAACAGCATTTTATGTTTTGGTAATAAATTTAAAAAGTTTCCTATTTTTTTCACTGAAATGAACGTGTCGGAATACGCTCCACTTTGGTAGCAGTCTCAAATCGAAGTTGAAATAAACCTGTCAATCGGCAATCGTGGTAGATTGTGAGAAATGCGGTCAACTAGCTAGGAAACTCCTATTGCCGTCACTTGTAGCAATTACGCCGTCGATACGGACCGACAGACAATTTGTGTACTATATAGCCAGCTACTCGTGGTGCTGTCCTAAGTGCTGAGTCTCTGTACTCTGCTCTACTACTCTGTGTTCTGGGTGCCTAAAGCAAGTTTTAGTTCCCTTTCGATCACGTTAGCGAAAACGAGAAATCGTATGACATTGGATCAGCGCCTCCTCAGACAACCACTCACACACACGGAATCTCGCTCGGACTGCTCCGAGCTGTTTCGAGATCGGTGTCCATGCAAGCGGTCTATCTCACCTTCTGTGGGTCTCCATATTTTGTGGCCTCCTATTGAAAAATAAAATTTACTATACAAATTCGTGTGTATACAAATTTGTATGTATTCTTTCTAAAATTTTACTAAAACGTTATCCATTTTGTCTGTCTGTTTTAATTTTTGTTGAATGTATATTCCGTTTTTAATAATAGAGGAAGGGATTCGGAATATACAGCCTATAATATATTTTTTTTAATCAATGCTGCTATTTTTGTTTTTATATTTTGCATTTTGTGTGTTACGTTTATGTTGCTATCGCAGCATCACCTAAACCGGCTCCGACGGAAGATCAGCGCTAACCTCAAGGCTAGCATTTTACTGAGTCGGAACCGTTTTGGGACTCTCCTATGCTTTTTTTCATTTTTATCTGTACGTTTGAACTTTTCTGTCCCAAATAAATTTATTTTCATTTCATTTCAATTCCCGTTTTTATAGTGTGACCGAATGGCAATTAAAACTCGCACTAGGCAGCCGGCACTCTGAAGTCGTTGTATGAAAATATATACTGCGACAATAGCGTGTCGTATATTAGGTAAAAGTTTTAGCAATCGAGTCCTGCAATGCATCTGCATCTTGATATATTGAGAACTAATTTCAACTGTGCGTATTATTTCCTTTGCTTCTGAAAGCGGATCTCCGCGCGTGTTATTGATCTTGTTTGCCGTGAAAGAATGAGAAGGTGAAGAAAGAGAGACCATGCGACGAATGTCCGGGCTTGGAAGTAAATAGTCTATCGATCTATCTGGCCGCTTTGACCTACAACAAAGCATAACTAAACCAAGGATACACTTTCATACTGCATACTTAAACTAGTTAAGATAAACTAATCCATATTATACCAAACAAACCACTCTTAAAATTCTTTAAAGTGTTTTTACTTCGTATAGATGTGAACGACTTAATTTGAAATCTGAAGAATGAGAATACTATTTGTGATTACTTATCTAAAATAAAAATGAAATACCTCCGAAGATTTTAAAATCCGGTATAACTTTTTAATTTGAGTAAGAAAGTCTGGTTATAGTCAAGGATGTGTCAAAATATATCGGGGCTGCACGAGGTTAACATAAAAGACAGTATTTATTTTGACTGTATACGCCTAAATCACAAAACTAAGTTTAATATATTTTTTCTTTTAATTTGACTTTCCTTGATGCGATATCGACGATCGATTAAAAGCACTTCAGTTACATTTTATATTTAAATCAATAAACTTGCTTTTTTATAGAAATTAAATTCTATACTTTTTGAGGAGCTCGATGGCGCAGTGGCTAACGCGCCCCGTCTGCGATTACTAAGGGTAAGGCACACTAGCGCCACCAATTGATAATTTGACAATTACTAACGGACCGGATCTTTTTTTAAACATTGCATACCGTCCGACAACAGGAAAGCATCCATAGTATTTATTTAATAATTGTGCACTACTTTTTGTTGCGTGGTTTATTCACAAAACGGGCAATCGCATTTATTCACAAACAATGGCCACTTTTGGTATTAGCGAATGAATACAAAAACAAACCAAAAGTAGTGCACAATTATTAAATAATAGATGTTTGCCTAGTGCCGGAAGGTCCTCAATGTTTGAAAAAAATCCAGTTTAGCAGTTATCAAATTAAATCCATTAGCGGCGCTAGTGTGCCTTACTCTTCCCCTGCCCGATCATCGGATAGGTGACAAAAATGTAAAAAAAAAGTATCATCTCGAGCTTCTCCATGCTTCGGAAGGCTTACGTGCCGTTGTTGGTCCCGGCTGCATTAGCAGTGATTAACAACCAACAATACGCACTAGGCCGGGGTGGTGTTTAGTGGCCCGTTCTCCCTATTCATCCATAGGGAAGGCTCGTGCCCCAGCATTGGGGACAAAGAAATTTGTGTTTTATACTTTTTTGTAGGTTGTCCTATTTTTTTTGCGATTTTGTATTTGCAGTCATACATTAACTACAGGTTTTGCGTGATATTATTATAATAACACCACATTGTTTATTGTCTGTGCAGCTAAAATCCTGCTGTTTTACCTGATCTTCTATGCTATCCTGGTGGGCTTCTTCGCGGCCATGCTGGCCATCTTCTACCAGACCCTGGATTCCAAGATGCCGAAGTGGCAGCTGGAAGGGTCTCTCATCGGCAATAACCCAGGTAATTATGAAAATCTTAGCAATCACCAAATGTATCGGTAATTTAATTATGGCTACAATACCTAGTTAGTTAGTAATATATTATCGTTAATTGAAAAAGCAAATAATTTGTTTTAAAATTATGTACCAATAACGTAAGCAGAAGCAGCAAAGAATCAGTTCATATACACCACTCTGGCCAAATACTTTGCATATAAATAAATTAAAAAAAAAACTTAATAATAATCAATTAAAAATAAAGACTTTATACTTGAAGTTGATACGTTGGCCTTCTTATAAGAATTATTTAGCAATAAAAATGTAAAAGAAAAGTTTTTAATAAAAAAAAGTATAGTTTTTGATATTGAAGTCACCGCTTAGTAGTTGAGATAAATTTTTGATTTATTATTGCGGAGGTAAGACGACGAAATATGTAAATAAAAATGGAACATAAAAATATTGAGTAGTAACAGATATGTTAATGACACCTTTTGTTTCTCATCTCCTTTATCAAGAGCCTATGTGCCACAGTGCACATCCTTAAAATGGATGATACAATAAGTACCTACCGTGTGTCCAGGTCTCGGGTTCCGCCCCATGCCCGACTCCGCCAACGTGGAGAGCACCCTGATCTACTATCGGGCCAACGACAAAGGATCCGTGCTCAAGTGGGCCAGCATCGTCGACGAGTACTTGGAGCGTAAGTATCATTTTTATATAGATGAGTATGCAAATGAAGAGAGGAGCTCGATGGCGCAGTGGTTAACGCACCCGGTCTCCGATTGCTGAGGTTAAACAACTTCCACCAAGGCCGGTCATCGGATGGGTATCATCTCGAGCTCCTCCATGCTTCGGAAGGCACGTAAAGCAACGGCTTTACAGAAAGCCGGGACCAACGGGTCTCAGCCGCATTAGCAGCTGTTAACAACCACCAATCCGCACTGGGCCCGCGTGGTGGTTTATGGCCCGCTCTCCCTATCATCCATAGGGAAGGCTCGTGCCTCATCAGTGGGGGCATTATATGAACTGATGACAATGATGATGCAAATGAATCCTTTTCACCTGATGTATAACAGCAAAAGCGGCGTCCAGAAACGAAGACACATAATGTTGCAGGATGACGCTTCAATAGTCCTCACCTTGAATTACTACGGGTATTGATGAGCAGACGAATCTGTTACTAGTTAGTTACTATGTCTTTTGTTCTTTATGACCTCATAAAAACTCTCTTCTGGTAGAAACCTTCTTACCAGAAATTTGGCTACTATTTGCTCTAGACGTCAAGAATACTCGTACAGTATGAAGGATAGTAAGCAGCGGCGGGCGAGATTATTGAGACAAAGAACTGCAGTGCACATAATAAAAAAATAATAATTGGTCATTTGCAGTGCTTAGATGAGATGATGAGAAGTACAAAGGTTACCGACATAGCCTATAGAGTTGAGAGAGTAAGCTCAAGTGGCAGTTGGCAGGGCACATAACTCGCAGAACTGATGACAGCTCGCTGGGGCAAAACAGTTCTCGAATGGTGACACCGTACCGGAAAATGCAGTGTGGGCAGGCTACACCATGGTGGTCCGATGGTCTGGTAAAGGTCGCGGGTTTGGATGCGAGCAGCATAAAACCGGTCGTTGTGAAGATCCTTGGGGGAGGCCTTTGTCCAGCAGTGGACGTCTTTTAGCTGAGGTGATTATGATGATGATAAGATGAAATGTTGAATGTCTTCTACCATTTGCTCTAGAATACCGCAAGAAGGGCAGCGGCAGTGGCGAGGCAACTGGCGCAGAGAACCGAGTGGCGTGCAACCCTACTACAGGGTCGCGAGACCTGGGTGAGAAGCAGGTGTGCGACGTGCCCGTGGACGAGTTCCACCCTTGCACTTCCGCCAACCAGTACAACTACGAGGAGGCAGGGCCTTGCGTCTTCTTGAAGCTTAATAAGGTGAGAGCGATAGTGTTCAAGCTGTTTTGCATGTACTTCGGTAGATATCGCTATACTATTCTGCATTTTCCTGCATTTTTGCGGCTTAGCATATATAGAAGCAGTTTTTTTTATCAGTAGAGATAAAAAAACCAGTATATTGAATAAAGAAACTTCTGTTTTGTTCTGGGGTGGTCCCCAGGTGTTATAGATAGAGAGGAGACCTTACGAGAAAACATAACACGTTTGATGAATTAAATGATTGGTAATGGAACGATACATGATTTTTGTATTTTTGGTATATTTACCATAGAAAATTTTCAATGTAAAGCAACAAACAACATAACTAAATTTTTTACTTTTTATTTTTAAGTGTTAATTGTTACACTTAAGCTGAATTAAATATTTATATAAAATACAGTGAAAAAATTAAACGCCCACCCATAACGCATAACGGACAGTGCAGCCGCCCGGATTGCGGAAGACCCAGGTTCGATTCCTGGCTGGGTTGTTATATATAAATATTTAACATAACTAATATAGTAGATGTATTTCGGTACTAAAAAGGAGTTTTAGCAGGTTAGACAAACCGATAAGAAAAACTAAATAGTCAGATTTTAATAAATAAAAAAAAAATCTCTGAGCCAATTTCCTATGCCTTAGGGTCGAGTAATCTGGTTAAAATGTAACAGAAAACAATTGCGACTAGGCTCGTAGTAAGTGTTTTGTTTCAAACGAAACTTAAAATGTACAATGTGTAACGGTTTCAGATCTTCAACTGGGTGCCAAGCCCGTACAACAACACCGAGGATCTGCCCGCCCACATGCCTGAAGATCTGAAGCAGCACATCAAGATGGTTGTAAGTAAACCTTAAACATCAAAATTTTTATTACTTAAGTTTTCCTCTTTGTACTTGAAAGCTTTATTTAAAATTTAAAATTAAGCGCATCCTCTGTGTAATATAAAAGTAAAAGACCCGACGCATTTTTTTTGCGAAATTTATTCAATCACGTTAACGAAAACAATAATTTGTATGGCATTGAAGAAGCGCCTCTTAGTGACAAACAGGGAGAGTTAAAGTTTTGGCAAATAAAACTCCCACCCTTATTAATTAAGAAGAACAAAAGCATTAGGCATACCACTGCACGAGAGGAGACGTAGATAGTTATGTGGGACTCTCTCCCCAACTCCTTCAAGGGAGTAGGAGGGTATACCCACTTATATCTCCTGCACTTCCTCTCACGTGCAGCCAGGATGATCTGGGAGCGGCAATAGACAGCTGCTCTAAAAACGTTATCATTTTGACATTGTTAATGGCTCTCATTTCCTTACACTCCGCTTCATCCTCCAAATTTAATCATATATAAAAGGACTTGGATTGCATTTCCAAACATTCCAAAATCCATCTCTGATTTGGAGTGATGTCGTGGCGCTAATGTGGTACCACATTAAACGGCAGGAACAGCAGGAACCAGGAATATAAAAAAGTAATATTACCATTTCCCCCCCAGTCAGGGAAGCCTGAGGCCAACACGGTGTGGGTGTCGTGCGAGGGCGAGAATCCGGCGGACGTGGAGAACATCGGCCCGGTGCAGTACATCCCGCGCCGCGGTTTCCCCAACTTCTACTACCCCTTCACCAACAAGGTGGGCTATCTCAGCCCCCTGGTGGCTGTGCTCTTCGAGAAGCCGAGGAGTGAGTACTTTGATGTGATATTTTAAATGAAATTTTACTAGAAAAAATTAACCAGTCTCAGGAAGGTCGAGTAAGAATCGAACACACGGCCTTTGGAGAACCGGTCAGCTTCCTGAGACTGGTTAATTTTTCTAGTAAATTTTTTCTTGTATACGAGTTGTGAATACAAAATTAATTTTTTAAATTTGTTATGAGATCTTGTGGTTATAGTTTTTTCTAAAATGTGCGTTACCGGATATTTTATTCGGATTTTAAAGAGTAAGTCCTGCCTGACTGACTGAAGAACGATCGATATCGCACAGCCCAAACAGTTGTATCAAGAATGACTAAATTTAAATGCTACACGAATAAGAGATTTTCGAAATATTCTTGGGATACAATACTAAGTAACGGGCAGTCACTTATATGTAGTAATGATGGATTCTCAGGGTGGATTGTAGCGTTAGTGCTGGCAAATGACACAAAACAACAGAATAACATCTTTAAATTCTCTAAAGAAATGAGAGGTTTCAGTAAAGTCCCACATCTTACATCGATAACAATAAATCAAACGAACATTATCTCATTACAGCGGGGGTCCTGATCAACATCGAGTGCAAAGCGTGGGCGAAGAACATCAACTACGACCGCTACGAGCGGCGCGGCTCCGTACACTTCGAGCTGATGGTAGACCGGGGCTAAGCAGCACGAGCGCGGGCAGCTGATCGCCGGGAGGCCTACTTACCATAGAGAACATTCGATCGTCCAGCCAGCTTCGTTGTACATATAGCAATTTCGTACTTTGTCAAAACAACTGAATAATCTAACACGCGCTTGTCGACTTTTAGTATTGTTAGTATGACACGGTACTAAAGCGACTTTTGTTGCTGACCGTAAACAGAAGAGCGTTCTACCTACACTTTTGTAGTAATATACACCGTCGTCATGACTGCTGCCGACAATCAAATGCTTTAAATACGAGGTAGGCCTCCAGGCCTGTGACACCGACCACTGCCAAGCTTCGACGGCCTCCAGTTGGCCGTTCGCCCACCAGCGGCCGTTGGCTGAGACGACTGCGGATCTTCCATCTCTTTCGTGTTGCTTGAGTGATTGTTAAATGGTTCGTTAGCTGTGGATAATGATGTTGTACTGCTTCCCTCTCTATCGTATCGCAATCGTATGGAAGATTGGGAAGGTTAAACAGTCAGAAACAATAAAGCGTGATGCAATTCAGCTGAACACACGCTTCTTTGCAAAAGCTAGCTAGTTAGCTGCAAAGTTATGAGTGGAATGTTCAATGTTGGTTGGACGTGGTGAGAGATGTATGAGAGTGTGTGAAAGAGCTGGAAAGTGAAGCAGCCGTGTCCGCCCCGGTCCGTGGCCGGCACGCCGGGCGCCGGCGCCGGCTGCCGGCCGCAATAGCAATAGCCACATAGTCGGCGATTAATTTATATTCGTTTTAGAATAAGCCGAGAGGCCACTAAGTTAAGTTTCGTTTTCACGCTTCAAATGAAATTAAATTATTGATATTTATTATTATGTAATGTTTTCTGGACGATGTGTCAATAAACACGCAATAGTTGGTTCCAATTTAGGTCCGCACTGAGTTTTATTTCATGATCCCAAGTAGTTTGGCTAGTAGTACCCAGTGTATCACAGAAGAACTAAATTGTACAAGTATAGGCGTCGGTCTTTGTCATCCTTGGGGGAGGCGTTTGTCCAGCAGTGGACGTCTTTTGGAGAGAGAAAGAGAGAGAGAGTACATTAACATTTTGTACAATAACACAATAAGACAACATCTAAGAGAAGACACTTAAACGGAAAACTTTTTATAAGTAAATAGTCTCTCAAAGTCTTGCAACGCATCGCTCACTTGCTCATTTGTCGCCATTTTACATCAAACCACGTAAAGCCATAATATGAACTGCTTAATTTAGGTATCCTAGACATACCTTATTAAATACCTGCTGTTTAGACTCTTTTGTAGTGACCACAACCGACCACGCAACACGGTGCAACGAACTAGTAACATAAAATGTATTTCCAGCATTCGATCATGCTAACGAAAGCGTGTAGTGAAGCGCTTCGTAAAATCTTGACGTCTAAACTTCTGAGCAGGAGTCCTAATATTCGAATATATAAAACGGTAATCCGACCAATCTTAATGTACGGCTGTGAGGTTGTAATGTCACGGAGAAAAGGGTATTCAGGAAGATCTTGGGGCCAGTGCAGCGAGATGGCGGCAGCTGGAGGTTTCGCAAGAATGTTGAAACTGGAGAACTAGTGGCTGAGCCTAACATTATCGCTGTAATTAAATGAAAGTTGAAACGCGCACGTTGAGCGGCCAACAGGGCGTAGACCAGTCGATCACCCGTGTTACCGCTGGAGCGACGAAGTTCTGACGGACTTGGAAAAGCTACATGTAGACAACTGGCAGGAAACGATAAAGAAACGGTACTCGTGGCGCCGATTTGTATCACAGGCCAAAGTTCACTAAGGGCTACAGCGGCAATTCCACGAGCGGGATTCGAACCCGCACCCCATGACATGCCGGGTCAGGTGCACTGCCAACTATGCTATCGTGGCTCAATCCAACTCGCCGTTATTTGTTCGCAACAATATTTGCGTAAAATTATATGTAACTAGCTGACCCGACGGACTTCGTACCGGATTACTTTTTTTTAATATAGCCTATGATACTCAGCGCTAATGTAGCATTCTAATGGTGAAAGAATTTTTTAAATCGGTCCAGTCGTTTATGAGTTTATTCGTTGCAAACATACATACATACAAAAATACAAAGGTTTCCTCTTTATAATATTAGTACAGAATAACCAGGATAGTAGGTATGTAGTCAAGTAGTAAATAGTAAGTATGTATTTCTTTTCTTGTGCGGCTGGTGAAGCTGTGGAATGCTATTCCGGCGACTGTTTCCTGACAAATATGACATGGGTCTATTCAAGGACCGAGTGAATGGGACCTTTTGGGTAAGCGCGGTCAATCTTAGACCACATCAATTGTTTTTTTTTTTTGGAAAACTTACAACTTATACATAAATTAAAATTGTTTATAGATTAAATACGGTCAATTACAAGTTTTCGCTTATAACTTAATACAGAATAATACAGATTAATTAAATCTCTTTGATTTTCGATGGAAAATGGAAAATGTTGGTAAGACTTCTCTTTTTTTACAAAAAGAAGTTATTATTAAATTTGTTTTTAAACTGGTTCAGGGGTGAGATAAACAAGTCCAGGTTCATATTCTTATCAACACTATTATACAGTTTGGACACTCTGATGGCAAAGGAGTTGCTACGATAATTAGTTCGAGAAAGCGGTAGGTACATGCATTAACTCGTATTAGTGTGGCGCGGTACTGTTTTAGTAATTCAGAGGAGTCAACATTACTAGGTACACTTCCCATGAGGTGAGATAGTGGTCAAGCGGGAACCAATTTCAATCTATAAAAAAACGAATTGTTGCAGGTGACAAACGAGAAGAGTTTCCTTATTTCTTTATTTATTTCGGGACAACAAACAGTTACAATATATTATAAAAACATAAAATCTTACAAATCTGGTATAATCATACCACATCAACATATACATTACTGTAAACCATAACATTATCCGCATATTAACAAAGAAGAAGTGTGCAACTATGGATCTTAGGCCACGAAAGCTAATACAATTTTGCATTACAACAATTCACGTATACATTTTTTTACAAAAAAAAGAATATCATGAATATAATTAAAAGAGTTAAAATTTTGCCATATAAACTGTCTATCCGTTAACGTGATCAAGTGGGAAACTCGCTCTAGTTAGACACTCTGTTACGAATTCTATGGTGACTATTTTATTTACTTGCGCTTGACATTGTTTAAGTTGGTTTTAGTTTCTCTGTTTGTTTTAATATTGTTTTTTTTTTGTGTTAAGTTCATAAAAAATCTAAGGTCTGTTTTTCAGCGTGTTTTTATCGTTTATTTATTTTTCGGTCCAGTAACCTATAGCTCGTCCGTAACTATAAAGTAAAACGTTTTTCTTTACAATATAACGCGAAAGTTAAAATTTTTATATCACATTTTACATTATTGAGATATTAACATTTAATTTTCAATTATGATAAAAACTTAATGTTTCTTGCATGTCAGACTATTGTAAACCAAAAAATTTTGTTTTAATAATGTATCTTAATCCAGAGAAAAATAATGGTGGTGTACCATTTGCTTGACATTATAAAAGTTTTTTATAACAACGGCGCTACCTACGTCACATTCTTACGTCTTTCCATCGACGTATTTTGAACACGTCACTCATCTGTAAAAGCTAATTAGGGACAGTTTATAATAAGACGGTGAATTGCTTGATTGGCTCTTAAAATAGGTAAAATGTATACAGTAAAACGAACACCTTTTAACGTAACAATATCACTGATTTTTATGATTTTGAATTTTGCATTCAAAAAGATATGTACCTAATTAAGATAGAAAATTTTGTTCAAATATTTTTAACGCAAATTTTGTTGCGAACAAATTATAAAAACACAAATGTTGAAAAAATGTCCACGAGCGAGTTTTTTTTGAACATTTGTGTTTTTATAATTTGTTCGCAACAAAATTTGCGTTAAAAATATTTGAACATTTATAAATAGCTTGCTTACTTCTTAACTGATCTTTAATATTTGTAAAAATATTATGATCGGATGTTAGTGACGGTAGTTGTTGACATTGAATGGGCGCCTTTGGCTTTCAAAGTAAAAAGTGTTGAATAATTTCGGCGGGCTGGTTAGAACCACGATAGCTTAATTGGAAGAGCACCTGACCCGGAATGTCAGAAGGTTGCAGGTTCAAATCCTGCTCGTGGACATTTTTTCAACATTTGTGTTTTTATTGAAAATTTTACTAGAAAAATCAACTAGTCTCAGAAAGTTCGAGTGGGAATTGAGTGGGACTAGTCGATTTTTTCTATGTTTAAGGAATTACGTCTTTATCAATTGTTAAATACTTGCAAAAGTTCTTTCGACGAGGGTAGTAACTTCACAGTGACGTTATACCGCTGCACTGGCTTGCAGCGTAAATCACAATGCTAGAAAAATTCAACGAGTCTTCAGGGGTCTCGGTAGCTCAGCGGTCAGAGTATTGGACCGGTTATAGGTCATCATCATCATCAGCTCATTTTATGTCCCCACTGCTGGGGCACGAGCCTTCCCTATAGATGGATAGGGAGAACAATATAAAGATAAAGAGGAGCTCGATGACGCAGTGGTTAACGCGCCCGGTCTGCGAGTGCTGAGGTTATGCAACTTTCGCAAAGGCCGGTCATCAGATGGGTGACCAAGAATTTTTGATCTTGAGCTCCTCCGTGCTTCGGAAGACACGTAAAGCCGTTGGTCCCGGCTGCATTAGCAGTCGTTAACAACCACCAATCCGCATTGGGCTCGCGTGGTGGTTTATGGCCCGTTCTCCCTATCCATCCATAGGGAAGACTCGTGCCCCAGCAGTAGGGACATAAAATGAGCTGATGATGATGATGATGTATTGTATAATGCTACACTACCCAAAGCCTACAAATACGCTCGCAGTATACTTATTTCGTTAAATAAAATCTTAATAGAATTATATTGTTCGTGGATAATCTCCGTTCATTAACGATGTTTTCAATGAAACCAGATATTTCTTCCTAAGTTGACAGATGGGAAATCTGAGAGACTTCCGAGTTCGCCGCAGTAAGGGGTTGTAGGGGGGCGTCATACATTGAATCGGTAATCAACTTATGTGCTACTACTATATAAAACAGGCACACAGAAAGAATACGCCCGAAGTCGCTATTAAAAAACACAAAAATATTAAGTTTTATTCTTACTTGTATATTATGAAAAAAATTTATAACCCACAGGTTAATTATATATAACTGTACCAGAAATATCAGAAAATTACATAATTATGTAGGGGTAACTAAAGTGTGAAAACTTACTTTAATATCAAAAAAGCTCTAAAATCCAAAATGGCACCCTCTACGACGTAGCATGTAGCATTCTCGTAGCTCATCTATTTCTACGACATGCAAAATCAATATCTTATGCAGATATATTGCATCAAAACATGACAAATTTATTCACTCTGCCCAATCTATCTGTAATGGAGTTTTGTAGTGTTATGCTAAATACTGGCCCCCTGGCCCGCTTAGCTAACTATATTAAAAAAATACGTAAACAGTTTCGTCATAGTTATTTACATACTACGTGGTAGTATACGTTACTGGATGGATTTAGTGTAAAAAATTGTAAGGACGATTTAAAAATATTTATTTTTAATTTTATTTGAATAAAAAATATTTATTTAGCTATGTAGTGGGTAGCGATCTCAGAACGATAAAGTTATTGTTCTGTGTAAAATTATTAATAATAATTGTCACACTGTGATATAAATATTTATTTCAGTGACCAGGCTACGCCGCCCATGGACATCAACAACCAAGCTGTTTTTTTGCAATGACGACCTAAGGGAAACCTCTTTCATGAAATGAAATATATTTATTAGAACACAAATCAAATAAATTCATTCAATCATTCATTCATTCATACAGTACAAAACTTAGGTAGAACAAAAAACAGAAATTGAAAAATATGTCCTAAGCTCAGCATTTATTGCAGTGAACAAATCACTACAACGCTGATATTCCGTGGATACTTTAAATAGCGAATAATGAAATTAATTATTATATTTCAAAGACAATTTCTTGCTATTTAAAAAAACGCCAGTGAACTATCTAAAAGCACCCCTGGTACCGCCTCCATGACAGACATTCCAAATCTATTTCGATCAGTAAACATTACGCAGACGAAATTGACATAATTGACAAATTCATCGGCACTTACCAAACTGCTCAGAGCTCGGCAGCGTTATGCAAAGTCCTGACCCCTGTGGGTCGTTTCGCGAGCCACCCCTCGCCGCCGCCGCGGCGCCGGCGTCGCCCCGTGGCCTACATAGAGGTCCTTGTCTTCCAGCTTTATTATTAGGTCCTAGGTATAACAATCGTAAAGTACTCGTTGTAGAACGTCTGAGTAGTAGTAGTTGTAGTCGTTAACCTGATTCTCTAGCATACTGTGAGGTGATACAGTTTGATCGCCCTATAAACTAAATAAATCAAAACCTTACTATGAAATATTACAAGAAAGAAATGTTTTGAAAATGAAAAAAAAATAAATGAAAAGAAATGAAAAACAAAGTTGTATACCTATTCATGGTTGCACACATGTTTTGCTTTTATTGTATGCCTTTTGTGTGTTTTAATGACTGGATTTATATTATTATTAATAAGAATTTGTAGAATATTTAGATGGCATAAGACTACGTGATGAAATATGGCACTTATGAGTACCAGCTCTAGCCTTCTCGTATAGGCCACGACGTCATGCTCCTTTGGCCATTTTTTTTTATATATACGGGTAAGCACAGTGCCTTGATCACACCTGATGTTAAGTGATGATAAAGCCAATGATGGAAGCGCACTTCACCCGGGACCCTCAATTAGTGAGGTACTGGCTATCTTATCTCTGGCTGCCGGAACACAACAATGCTACAAACATTGTTGTTATGGCGACATATTTAGATAAGATGGTGGTAGCTAGCCAGGCGGACAAATAAGTCCTACCACCAACCAAACCGAGTACACAAAGATGTACCCCCCGCTGGAAATCGAACCCGGGACTTCTGGGTCTTAACCACTAGACCACAGAGGCGATTAGATGAGACTAGACCCATTATGGGTTTTTACCTACATTTCATCCGACATAAATGAGCACCATAACCGACTCTTTAATGAAAAAAACTTTTTAATTAATAACATAATACTAAACTAGCTAATTAGCAATAAAATTGTAGTTGATGGCTGCTAGGAACATTTCTCCGCAGGCTCCGGGATTACTCCCGCTGGCGTTGCGAATCTCCCGTCGGGCAATACAATAATGTCATCAACCCCCAGCTGAATCTACGTAAACACTGGTTTACTATACTTCGCATGCGTAAACATGTTTGTCATATCCCCTACCAAGATAAAATGGGTTTTTTACAAATTAATTTCGTACTAGTCGAGGAGGAATAACCTCAAAATACAAATGTCAATACTTAAAACCAACTTTTTACATTTATTTTTTTAGTCCTCACACTTTACCTTCATCTTACTGACGTTAAGTTATGATAAGGCTGAAGGTGCAAGCTTATACGTGGAATGCGCAGATGGACCACTTAAAGAGTAAACTCTCTTCTCTCATGGGTACTGTGACGACTTGAATGGCGTCACCAATATAAACTCTAGAGTTTTTATTGTTTACGTTGTATTCCGCGGCTTACAATACAACAATACAACAATGCTACGAACATTAATGTTATAGTGACGAACGAACTTGAAAATGTTATCTTTTCTTTATTTTTGTGTTAAAACAACAACGTAAATAAGTAAGTTCACAGTGAAAGTAACAACACAAACTACAGTAACTTACACATACAAAATTTTATGTAAAATTATAAGTCCCAGGGACTTAAAATTTTACTGAGTAGAATTAGATTTAATGACGACGTTCTTTTATTTTTATTTGATTTGTTTTCTATCGAATAGGTTTAGTTAAAATAATATTGTTATTTTAATTGATTCTCATTATGTTAGTAGGGGCCTATTTATCTTGTTAGTTTTGTCATGTAATCTATATCACATACAATTTAAATAGTTTCATGATGCCTTCAGCTGGCCGTTACAAACTATTAAGCAGTACCTGTTTCATGGCCCATTTATAGATTGTCCCCCGCGAATAAGGCAGCGAGGGTGTTGCGATTCTGGTAAGGTCGAGGCCTGGGGTTGTGGCTGTGACTCCGGCGCCAGACAGGCGGGCGGGGCCCGCGGCGCCGATCCGGAGGGGCGAAGCGCCGCCCGGACGCTTACCGATACATTGCTGTCTCATTGTTGATATTGAATTATTGCAACAATAAATATTGTATTATGTAATAAAAATTAAAAAATATTTAATATACTATTATATTTATATTAAAATAAATATTTAGAATATACTCTGTAATTAAAACATGTTTTTTGAATATTATAATATTATTTTTTTCTTAAATTTAACATCATAGACAAGGAAGTTTTGACGGAAACCTCTTTGGATACGAGAATACAACTTTTTTTTAAATAAATAAAAATACTTCTATACTTAAACGTTCTATTGTAATGATGTAATTGTTTTATTAATTGTAAGATTTTGCATCTGTTTCCTAGCTGACATCCCGTAAAATTTAAATGAAAATTTACGTTATTTTTGGCGATGAAAAGTGTGTCCAACGCGCCCAGCGTTGGACACACTTTTCATCGCCAAAAACTTAACACACACTTTTTTTAGTTTTTGTTCTTGTTTAGTATTTAGTTAATTAGCACTAAGCCCTATTTGTTATATGTTTATTATTATTGTCAAACGCTGTGCCCGGCTGTTATCGGGGCTCAGACTTAGTCCTGTAAGATTTTATAGTTTTCTCTTTTGTGGTATTTGGTTTGTTCTCTGTAGCCGTGCCTTTTTAATAAATAAATAAACACTGGGGCCTAGTGGCCCCATAACTACACATTAACTACACATTTTAGTGTAGTTAAAAATATTTCGTTTCAGCTGATTGGTTATTATCGTAACACTGGCACTGTTAAATATTGGTTAATTTTTGACAATAATTAGAATGATCTTTATAAGAAGAATCTTAACTTACATTTTTAACCGCCTCTACATTATAGACAGTGGTCTCAGATTCAAATGTTCGATTCCTAGCGGGGGTACACAATTGTTTTAAGGGCTTGTTGTAAGTCCTCCTGGCTTGCTAACGCCTCTTATCCGTCTGCCGCCATAATAACTATAACTTAGAGATAATATCGAGCCTAATAATATCGATATAGCAGGTTCCTCCGCAGGTCAGTTGTGGATTCATTTGAAGTGCGCTTTCCCTTTTCTTTTGGTTATACGGCCTTATCGTCACTTACTTGTAGTTCAGATGAAGGTCAAAGCGCTTAACAGGTAAGCGCTTTGACCTTCAGGCAATGAAAAGAAGAAAGAGATTTAAAAAAATGAACGAGCCTTTTGGTAGTCGCATATGATGTGTGACATTTGACATCTCACCTTTTAAAATCAATATAACAAAAGAAAATAGAATATAGAATTAACAGTGACGTATTTTCTTTTCTTTATTATTTCCTTTTTTTCATTTTTTTCTCTTTTTTCCTTTTTTTTCTCTTTTTTCTATTTCTTTTTCCTTTTTTAACCGACTTCAAAAAAGGAGGAGATTTCTCTTTTTTTTTCCTTATATTTCCTTTTTTCAATTTATTTTCTTTTTTTTTATTTTTTTATATTTTTTCCTTTTTTTAACCGACTTCAAAAAAGGAGGAGGTTTCTCAATTCGACCGTATCTTTTTTTTTAGTAATTTATTTTTTTATTATTTTTTATTTCGCTAGCAAACTCGCAAACGAACTTCTGACTGAGATAATATATATATTTTATGCACTGACTTTCCCCATCTACGCCTGCGGGGGGAGGGGTAATTTCATTTCATCGTTGCTTGCGAACATTGAGGTTGTGCATTGTGTATACAAACTATTTCAGCATTTATTTAGTTAATCATAGTTTTGTCTCTTTTTCTTACGTTTGTGTGACGTTGTCAAAACAATATTTAACTATATAATGCTGAAACAGTTTCTTTTACCTGCGTTATTATTCTAAGCTTTTGAAAATGGTTATCAGATGCAAATCGCCTGAGACGTATTTTTGGCCATAGCTCCGAGGATTTTGGTAGAATCGAGATGAAAATAGCACCAAGAGTTGATGAATTTATCGAGACACGTGAGGAGCGTTTGAATTTTAAAAATCGGCTGAAAACTTTTTTGGATTTTTAAAAATGTAAAAAAAACGGGTTTTTTGGGGGGTGTTTGTATACAAAATTGTAAATATATCAAAAAAAACCGACTTAAGAAAAAATAAAAAAGGGGTCCTAGTGTATTAGTTTAGTTACAAAATAGCGAAAAAATTTTGAAAATCGGTTAATAATTGTGACCTGAGGTGGTCCCTTTAGATTTGGTATTGTAGGAAATCGAGTATTTCCGTATATAAAAAGTGAGGTAGCTTCTTTGATTATTGACCGATCGTCATTGTAATGGTGTTAAAAGATGCGGATGCAGGCGAGAAATGCATTCAAGTTGGAATAGTGTTATTTAAAATAAAATGTTTTTTTTCGTAAATAGTTAATTATTTTTATTGATAATTTAAACGCTCACCACAAAAAAAAAAATTAACAAGCAGTAACGAGCAGTGGGCTCAATCAAATAACCCTCCCCGCGCCATTCCAGGTGCAAAGGTGCCCAACACACTTGCCGCGTTTCCACGTTGAACAGCGATAGACAACCTTTGCATCAGGAATGACTCGGAGCGAGGGTCAAGACCCCTCTCTCGTAGACGGCGCCCCACTTCCCTGAAAAACAGTTTGGCCTCTGAACTCCAGCAACCAGTTGTTTCTACCGCAAGAGGTACAAACAAATAGTTTGTGAGTACGGAATACTTCTCGTGCTTTCTTTGAGCTGCCGCCTCAGCAGCTGCTGCCGCCATCCTCATAGTGCGACCAACGTGCGAAGCGGCAAAAGTGCTAACACAAGTGGCGTCCCAGAGCAGGCATTTTCCCTTTTGCCAAGGCACAAGGGTTAAGCCATCAGGCCTTTTGCCATCTGACCGACTAAGGCCTGGTGGCTCCAGCATACAGGGAATGTTTGCCGAAACTAGCGCCCTCCGGATGATATCGTTGAGGGCATGATGGCGTGGAAATCTCCCTGCACAACGGTAACAGCTCAAGGCGTGATGACCGTTGCTCTCCACCATAGTACCACAGATGCAAACATGAGCTTCACAAACGAGAGGTAAGCGCGTGAAGCCAAGCGCCGGACTCTGGCGTTGATACCGCAATAAGCCTAGCCCTATCCACACCCACAGCCCTTTCCAACTGGCAATCAAAAACCCGCTTCACCCCTACATCGTCCTACAAGCGTTGACGGTATAGTTTTTCTGGCACGCTCGAACCATGGTTGAGTGCCAACCAAGCGGCCTGTGCATCAGAAGCGAACGGTATTGTAGCCTTGCAACCGTCTAATGAAAAGAATTTAGTAACAAGGTCAACGACCCCAGCTGCTGATGCCAGAAAGGCTGGCAGACTCACGTCCCTTGCACGCCGTAAGCCCAAACCACCGCTCCGAATGGGAAGAGAAGCGAGATCCCAATGGTCAGTATTAAGGGAGACATTCAGCAGACACTCAACCGTCTCCTTCAACACTGAGTCAAAGGAATCAATATGCGTGGGGCATAGCCAAGTCGGGACCGTGCGCAAAAAATAATTAAACTTGGGAACTGCAAAGCAAAACCTCAGCAAATGCAGTGCAACGTGTGCTGGAAGATTTTTTAGCCTTTCCTTAGCAGACAGGAGAAGCTGCCTTCTTACCTCAAAGGCTTCAGGAATTGCTACCGAGAAAATAGGAGATCCCAAAAGATACAAAGTTTGATTTGTTAACTCTTTAAGACCCGGAAGCAAAGAACAAAAAGAAGGAAAGAAAGCACGAGAATTGAATTGTTGTATTCATTTTCAATGCTCCGATTCTTGCGGGGACTGCGAAATCTGTGAATTTTCCTTGCTGTATGTAACATAACTTCTAAAACATCGACTATGTCTTCTTCGTCCGAAATCATTTTGTCGAGTAGGTAGATGTTTGTTAGATGTTCGTGTTTTTAAAGTCGCAGGAGACTGCAATGTTTGGCTAACATGTTTTGTTAGTTTGTTTTGTTATTTTTAGGCGCAGGAGACACGCCTTTACGGGTACAGTTACTTTTTCTACGAAATCACTCCAACAAATTGCCTGCTTGCCTGACTGCTGAAGGTAACCTTCATACAAATGCATATCACACTATATATAAGATTATATATATTATATATATATTATATTGTATATATAGAAGGCGAGCGAATCACACTGTTACGTACTTCCGTCCTTTTTTACGAAATCACTCCCACAAATTTTATAAATAGAAGGCGAGCGGAAAGATTACACATCAAAAAAAACATTTTGTAAGAAATTAACTTTTAAATATAAAAAAAGTTTGTCTCGTAAACCACGTCATAAGTTTTAATAGTACCTACCTCTATCTTTGTACATACTTATAAATATGATACATATTAAATATGGTATGGGTATGTTAAGCGTAAAACTATTAAAAATATACAAAATACAAATTGTTCTAGAAATTGTAATTTATTAGGTACCGTCTAACTGCCTTAAATAAAATTGCTAACTAAACCAGCATTGTACACCGTCCAATTGCGAACATCCCGATCCATCCCGGTCCCGACGTGTCCCGGGTCGTAGTACGCTATTCCGCGACTCTCCCTGGCACTGCCCGCACGCATAGACCACGGATCACCCAAAATGGGCCTTGAGAAACGCACCGTGAAGATCATTGTGATAGTGGTGGTGACGCTACTGGTCATCGGTGAGTGTTTTGTTTTTAATCGACCGCCATTTTGTTATTTTTTTTTAATTTTTTTTTTGCGATAGAATAAGTTTTAGTTACTTACCTTTTTTATCATCAGACTTTGTGGTTAATCAATGAGGTTTTAGACAATACAGCCAGTGTGTTTTAATTATTATTTTCGACGTACAAGTTAAACGTTAAACTTTAAAGTTTGTAATGCAATGTAATAATGACACATTGTTAGACATACTTTTAGTATTATGTTTTAATTAAAAACAACTACATAAATATATTCAATGTGTAATGATAGCACAAAAGTAAATTAATATTTTTTTTTAACATGCATCATTGTCATCGTTATCAACTTATATTATGTAATCGGCATATTATATCATCATGATTTAAAGCCTATGTACTGTCCCACTGCTGGGCAAAGTTCTCCATCATTGAAATCAAGTCATCGCTACAATTGATGGGTAATGGCTTAATCACCACGCTTGCCAAATGCGGTCGGAAATGACAAACCCGGGCTATGCATCGGAAAATCCGAAACACTATGCCCGACCTGGGAATTGAACCTGGGACCTTCGGCTAGGCGTTATTATATGATTTTACATATATAATTAATTATTATTATGATTTTTTTTTACTTTTTATTTTAAGGCGAAGGGTAAGGCACACTAGCGCCACCAATTGATAATTTGACAATAACAGCTAACGGACCGAATCTTTTTTTAAATATTGCGTACCGTCCGACAACAGGAAAGCATCCATAGTATTTATTTAATAATTGTGCACTACTTTTTGTTGCGTGGTTTATTCACAAAACGGGCTATCGCATTTATTCACAAACAATGGCCACTGTTGGTGTTAGCGAATGAATACAAAAACAAACCTAAAAGTAGTGCACAGTTATTAAATAATAGACGTTTGCCTAGTGTCGGAAGGTCCGCAATGTTTGAAAAAAATCCAGTTCAGCAGTTATCAAATTAAATCCAATAGCGGCGCTAGTGTGCCTTACCCTTCGCCTTAAGTGTAGCAATTGACAATTAAAATGGCTGGGCATCTTCGGAAGACCAGCGTTGTAGCATTATTGAAGTGCTATAACACATGCTGAGAAGATGCCTTTTCAGTATCATATACCATGTATATTAAATTATGAATGCTTTACTCGTCTGAATGTTGTTTTGTGATACTGAATAAATGTTTTTCTATTCTATTCTATTCTATTTCTAAAATAAAAAGTTTAAAAAAAAATACTATAGCGTTGTGTTATTTATCAATTTGTGGTATTCATCTGCAAATATGAATCTGCATGTCCATCGGTTGCAATCACCTTTGGATAGATGGCACTAATGTCGCTCTAAAGCATTTCAAGCGTCATGACGCTTGAAATGCTTTTACCCATGGGTAGCATTTTTCAAAATGCTATGACGTCATTATTATTATTCATTCATCAATTAATTTGTGAATCACCTTTTACGTTACAAAAGTCTGTTAAGTCAAGGTTAATGTTTAGAAGGGCTGTTGCGTGACGTCATTGGTACTTTGAATGTTTGTCAACTTATTAGGGCTGTACCCTATTTCATTCTTACTTATTTATGCATTTTTATGAATGGGGTTGTTTACGCAAAGTATGCTTGCTCCAAAGTAGGTAGGTATGTTTACTATATAGTTAACCTTTGATATGATAATTTAATTGATTTAGTTACTATCTGAAACGATCTTTTAAATTTCATTTGGTAAGTATACTTAATTTAAGTTATTTTATATTATTACTAGCTGTGCCCCGCGGTTTCACCCGCGTTAATTAGCGAACAATCTTCTGCGCTGCACGCAAGGGACGCTCTCAAAAAAAGTTTTTCCCCGTTTTTGCAACATTTTTTATTGCTGCTCCACTCCTATTAGTCATAGCGTGATGTAATATAGCCTATAGCCTTCCTCAATAAATGGACTATTTAACACAAAAATATTTTTTCAATTCGAACTAGTAGTTCCTGAGATTAGCGCGTTCAAACAAACAAACAAACAAACTCTTCAGCTTTATAATATTAGTATAGATATAAATTTACATGACCCTGACATTAGATACTTTACAGAACTTTTTGTTTTGTAACTAGGCTAAGTATTGCTTTAATAAAAAATGTATTATTAAAAAAAAAACTACCTGTGCAATATTATTATGAACTCGTAGATAGATTTCGAATAATATCTACTAGGTATTTGTCAATGGCTGGAGCTCTGAATCGAACGTATGCCCTTTAAGTATTACAGTTGTGAGGCTTCCATTCACGATGCGGATTTATTTCTTTGTTGTTCAGAAGGACAATGCACTTTAATAATATGCTTGGTTCATCACTCCACATTGGCCGTGCAATAAAGTCAAAGTCAAAGTCAAAGTCAAAGTCAAAGTCAAAATTTTTATTCAAATAAACTTAAGAAAAGTACCTTCGAATCGTTCATACTTTCATGACGTCTATTTTTAAACGGTTTTATTTAGCTTGCCCTGTTTATTTATTTGTTAGGGTCAAATCTAGTAATTCAAATTTGACCTCCTTCCTGTTGACGGATTGATCTGAAATTCGGTACACACCATTAGTTCTGATGACAATATAATTCAATACATTCGGTATAATTGTAAATCCAAGATGGGTGCCGCTACATAATGGCGGGTTACATATATTTTATCCATAGATTTAGTAAGTATCGGTACTAAATCTATGATTTTATCACTACTACCTCAATATGGGTATCTAATGAAAGGGCTTGATTAGTAAAATAGTTCTTTATGAAAATAAAATTAAAATTCAATATGGCCGCCAACAAAATGGCAGGTTATTTATTTTTCTTTTCACAACTCCTTCAATATGGGTATCAAATAAAAGGTCTTGACTAAATTAAATAAAAAGAATAAGAAGTATGTAACAATATTAAAAACTAAAAACTTGAAAATAAAAAGTATGTAACAATATTAAAAACTAAAAAATTGAAAATAAAAAAGTGTGTAAAAATGTACTAAAAGCTAAAAAATAAGTCGGTAGGTCTTAGGTACCAGTCATCACGCCACTCTCCTCATCCTAGAGCATTGATCATGACAAAAAAATAAAATCGTTGGGCGAGTGAAATTTCAATCAAGTCGACCGCTATATTATCATAATAAAAATGCTATTTACATGTAACCTGCGTAAGCAGGTTACGTGCGCCCAACGATTTTATTTTTTTGTCTTATCAATGCCCTGGGTTGATGAGGAGAGTGCCGAGTGGTGTGATGACTGGTATCTAGGACCTACCGACTAATTTTTTAGCTTTTAGTACATTGTCTACATATTTTTTTAAAAATCTGTTTTAGCTGTGAAAAAGAATGGGCGCAAGAAACTTCACAGCTTTAATAGATGTAACGACTTTAAAAAAAATGTATTTCGTTACCAAATCACACAAATCACAGTACACACTTTTTCCTTCGACTAAATTTCGGATGTTGTGTTTCGGTGGTTTAGATTTGTATTTTTCTAATGTACCTATGTAAGGACGCGTAATATATGTAAGTGGGCTGTATAAAAGTACAAGAAGAAAGTTAAGCATAATTAGTACAGAAGCTATAAAATCAATAAAACAAACCACGTCAAATATTCGTAGCAGCTCAAGAACGACGACAAAAAAAAACAAAAAGCATTCGCCAGTTTCTAGACAAATATAAACTATTTGGGGCAATTTTTTATTTATAGTTAGTATTAGTTATAGTTTAGTTTCTTTTTAATAAGTTTAATTTTATGTATGTAGTTTAATTTAATTGTTATTTTGGTAAATTATTTATTCCAATAAAACCTTTTTTTTAAATTTATAACAAAGAATTTTTTACTCTGTTACAATTTATGTGTGTGTATGAAAAAAACTGTATCGTTAAATATAACAACTAAGTATATGAAATTGGAAATAGTTTGCAAAGCACCAAAGTTTGCAAACGCCTGACCTATGGTAATTTTTATTGACTTACACTTTCCTTCTTTTCCAGGCGGCATTTTAGGACTCCTCCTAGGATTGCTGTTAAATCAGCGTTACGTCGGTAAGTACAAAATATAACTAATAATACTAATAACTAGGTACCTACTTGTATGACTTGTTTGTATTAAGTATATCAAATAAATACGAAAAATTTCTACCTACTTCAGTTTGTTTTGTATTTTAATTTAATAGGTAATAATATATTGGCTTCGCTTGGTTACCAGACGTAAAACAAAAAAACAATACGGGGTAACCATCTTGTCACAAAACCTGCTTACCACAGAATATCTAATAGTACTAACCTTAACTTCATTTGTATTGTACACTTACGTACGCTTACAGGTAGTGAAGTGAAGTCAACTTTTTACGTTTTATTTTCTTTTCATATTACAAGCTAAAATAGGTAGTTAAAAATCCATTATAGAGCATTTTTTTTTCAATAAACAATAATAGCAAAGGCATGTACCTTCCATCTTTAACTCCACGCACTTCCACACCCATGAAATCGGAGTTATTTGTAAAAAAATGCCCTAGCATATAGTAATCTATCTTTGGTGAGTTATCAGACTGACTACTTACAAATCCATTATTTATTATTACAATAAAAAATATATATACACTGTGTTTGTTTGAGATGTTCGCTCAAGGATGAGTAAACAGCGTATGGCGGTACGAACGTCGCGTGACGTATTACGCTATATATAGATATAGCGCCTCGATACGTGAAGAACGCAGCGATAGGTATAGACCTATCGATGCGTTCTTCACGTATCGAGGCTCATAACTTTAGTAGTAATACAAAAAGTAATACAAAAATTCAAAGAGTGGCCAGCTTTGTATGACCTACTAAATACGTGTACATTAAAAATAACATGAAATTTTAATGTAGGAGACGTTGAGTTAAACGGCGTCACTGGTATAAAAATAGATTTATTTAAAATCAAAAAGTTAAAATGACAGTTGTTTGTAAGTTGGTGGCTTTCGCATAACTGGCTATAAACAGCAATTAAATTACATTGTGGTTGTAAGTGCTGATAGATACGTAAGGAACAGTAATTTGACTCTAAAACTACTTATTTTATTTAGAACAACGAAGCCTTCATCTCACCAGCTTCCTTGTTCTTGTGACCATAACCTATTACTCTCCTCTATGTTCTTGTGAATGATGAATGAATGAATGGTGAACCAGTGATCGACACTTTTTTCATATAATCATTAATAAAATAAAAAAATAAAAACAAAAAACCCGCCTGCGTAAAAAATAATAAGTAACTAAATAGAAAATCAACTGAAAAAGCCGGAACAAGATAAAAATTAAATTATGCAACATCATATATACATAATAATAACACACAGTCGGACGAAAGTTGTGTCGAAGACTGGGCTTAAAGTGTCGAACATTGGTGCCACTACAATAGCAGAGTTTTGTACTGCTATGTTTCTGTTGTGTTGGAAACTGGAGTCTCCAGTCATAAGAACTGGAGCTTCACGTCACAAGCATCGGTTGGCTGCGGAGGTTTTAAAAGGCAGACCGTACGTTCGTTCGACGTCTTAAACATATGAATGTGACACAAATTTTTCGAGAATTGCTAACAAACAAAATGTCCTGACAGAGCTGGAGGTATGGCCCCGCTCCGAGGAGTACACGTGGGAGCAGCCGCTCATCCAGTTCCGGCCCTCCGACACCGGCAGCTGGCACCCCTGGTACAAGCGCATCAACGACTTCTTGAGGGGTTAGTACCACGGGTCCTCGGTTCATCACGCAATCATAGAACAAGTATCCTCAATTAATCCCCAAATGTGTCGGTACTAAGAAGATTACGCCTAAACGTTATAATTGGTAGGTAACGCATTCTGTGATCTCCTGTAACGAGAGATATGAGATGATGATAAAATCTCTCAAATCAAACCACTACATCTACAACTTTGGGAAAGTTAAGAAATAATTGTCGGATAGTAAAACAAACCGTTTCATACCTTGACATGGTTTAAAAAAATTACTAAAGTGTACAAATAAAAAAAGCATATTCCGCTTCTGTTCCTGACAAAGTTTCTTCATTTTAGCATACGAGACCACCATCCCCGACGACCCGCCGCGCGCGCCCTGCTCCATCCACAACCGGCACGAGCAGCAGCTGCGCTCCAGCAACTGCGAGATGGCCATGCGCGTGTGGTCACCCTGCACCGTCGACGAGTTCTATGGCTACAACGTCGGCAAGCCGTGCGTGTTCCTGCGACTCAATCATGTGAGTTGCCCACGCTGAGTCGTCTCAACTCCCAATGTCAAGGATGTTTACAACACCGATCACTATCGCATTGTTGTATCTACCCTACTCCTAATTCAGGAACATCGAAATAGTGAAGAGTGCAATGTAGATAAAAAGGCTTTTTGCCATAGTTTGGACTTTGCATTCAAACAAAAAAATATTGCAATTGTAATCTATTTTCACTCGACACATAACTACCTAGAATTTAACACTTGTTGTATGTGTTTATTAATTTTAAAAGATTATCTTTGTAAATTGTAACCTTTACCTTGCTTTCGTTTGCAGATTCACTACTGGGTGCCAGAGCCGTACAATGTGTCTACAACTTTGTCAATTCCGTCTGAGATGCCTGAACATTTGAAGCAGTTCATGGTAAGTTTGTTTAGAAAATAAAGTTTTTCAGCTTGCCAGCTACCAGACAAACCACGCACGACGATCAAAGAGTCGCTTATCCTGTTGCTGTGTATTCAAGTAGATGAGGAACATTAGTAAATTTAGAACTGTACGTTTTTATTTATGTAACAACTAACCTAGAGTTTATCTGTGACGGCCTCTCCAAAGGCACCGAAACACTATGTGCTACATACAATACGTCAGGCTGAAATTAAATATTAACAGTGTAGGTAGAAGCGCACTCACCCGAAACCCACGCAACTACTGATGAGATACTATGAGTGTAAGAAACCAGTGGTCTTACTAAAAAACCACGTATTGTCAAAGTGTATGTTTTGTTCCAGATCCAACGTCCAGCGCAAACGTTCGGCGACTACGTGTGGGTCTCCTGCGGTGGCGAGTTCAACTCAGACAAGGAGAACATCGGGCCCATCCAGCTGATCCCGGCGGGGCTGCCCCCCGGCTTCCCGCTGTCGCGGCTGCACACCGCCGACAAGATACCCTATGCCAACAGGAACCTGCCCGACCAGACCCCCCCACCACTCATCGCTGTCATGTTTGAGAACCCTCGCCGTAAGTGTCACTGTTATGGTGGTATCAACCTTCGTGGAAAGGATTTAGAGATGCCAATGTTAAGGTCGTAATGATTTTTCTAATAACATTTTTCACTTTAGTGTTTGTTAACGCGAATTGTAATCGATTCTGCTATTTTGAAACGGCTGCAATTGGTTTTAGTGGCCTGATTTTGACATTTTGCCCATACTCAAATACCTAAATCAGACCTCACCGAGACACGATTGTAGACTTTTTACAAAATCTGAATTTAGCTTATTCGTACTACTGGCTCTTAAGGGATGTAGTTCAGCAGTTTGAGGTGTTCTAATCTTGGGCTGACTTTTGTTCTAACTAGAACTATCTCCTTGCTTCCAGGTGAGGTCCTGATCAACGTGGAGTGCCGCATCTGGACGCGCGACATCTACTACGACCCCTCCAGCTACATCGGCCGCGCGCGGTTCGAACTCTTCGTTAACCACTAAGGGTGTTCTGCGGATGCTTTCTAAGTTGAGGCTGCTAAATTTCCTAAATTATCTCATCTAGTATGTTTTATTGTATACTAATCTCCAAACTTCAGTATGAAGATGGCAGTTAAATGAGGATGATGAGTAGGTATGTTTATATTATTTAAGAATACCAGAACGAATCATTATCCTTATAACGTCCTGTAGATCTTAAAAAACCACTTGGACAATACAAATTACAAATCGTAATAGTAAATTTTGGTCAATTTATAGTAACTATGGTTTTTATGTACAATCCTTATTTTTTTATTGGATAGTTTGTACGGAGATGAGTAAATGAATTATTTTTATGATTGTTGTTGTGATCGTCTGGCAAGGTTAATACAAAATTTAAATTATGATATGTACTGAATGGTGGAGGAATAACTAAGGGTTTGCAAGGAATAAAAGAAAAGGTTTGTTCATTTTCGATCCACTGAGCTTTGACGCGATATCACGTCTTTATAACATAGCCGCTATTGATGGTTGAATTCCATTGGGTAGTTACAGAGTGGTAAACCAGAGTGTTATGATAAATTAAGACTTATTTTTTATTTTCAAATAGGTACTTAATAATTTAACTTATTTATGTTTTGTGTGCTGTCGATAGGATGTTTTTATTAATTTAGACTGAATTTTGAGTAAAAAATGAGTTATAGGTATGATTTTTTTTATTACACAATTTAAAAATAAATAATGGACATCATAATAAATGCAAGATTCAAAATGACATAGGTACACCATAATGACAAAGTCTTTATGATGGTTTTAAAGATTTTCGTTATACTCGTTCACTTTCACACAATTTAATTACTTTATCGGACCTGTTAAAGATTTCAATGGCTACCTAAGGTTATTTTTCTTGTTTTCAAGAACAGCTGTTCGATACGAAATTCCATTCACGAAGTCACACCCGATGTTCATTTATTTATATATTTATTTAAGTGAATGTGTTGAGAATAAGATCTATTTTGTAATATAGTTAAATAATTTATGAGTAAAGTATTTAATAAATAATTGTAAGTATATGTGCATACACAGGTGTCTTCTCCAGTAGTGTGAGCTGCTTAGTAAGTTGGTGACGCAGTCAATTTATTCAGTCATAGGTACATAATGCACTAAAGATGTTGGCTTCTAAGTTTGCTAATTGGTAGTCATGCCCCATTTAACAATCAATTCATACCTAGTGGGTGTGAAAATTAAACAAAACAGGTACCTATGATTTATACCGTAAGTAAAAAAAGGAAAGAGAATTTTATTTAAAGAAATTAATTAACAATTACTTACACCATGATGTACCTATATAGGTGTATAACTATTTATATTTTCTTTGAAAAGATGGAAAATAGTGTATAATTATAATGGATATCGTCCTCGACTCAAACCATAATTGCTTTGAGCATTTTATAGGCGCTGAGAAGTTTTAAAAGCTTCTGCGTTTTATTATAAAAAAACCATTCAATTGTTAAACAAACCTCTCCATAAACATTGTACTTTATTTTAAAATAACTAATCATTATAATTCTGTGTTCTTTAGGGTTTTAATTTATTAAAGTACTTATTTAGACTACTTTTACTTATTAAGTTAAAAAAACTAAGCCTGCTTACTTGACATTATTTTATAAATTCTTAAGCAATAACTTATAAGGTTGTTTGTTTTAAAGTAATCCTATTCGGTTCGTTACGTATAGAGGCTTTCAATGGGAAACACCAACGAAAAGCTAATTATTATAATGTATGTACCACCTATCATATTTAATAATACGCAGATGTTTTCGATATTAATTGTTAGTCACAAATGGTAACCTATGTAAGTAAAATTTTAAGAAATTACTTTATAGCTTTGAACTACTTAGGCGCTAAAAGAAAAATATCCCTCTTAAAATAATGCTTACTCTTATAAGTACTACCTAAGTATAATTTCCATTGCAATAGGTATAATGAAAAGCTTAAATTAAATGAATAATATTTAATAAAACTTTTTGTATGTTTAAAAATGACACTCGTTAGAATTATCGACCTTTCTTATTAAAAAAAAATATTACAGAATGAATCACTCTATATAAGGATCTACTCGCGTTTCACATAATTATTATTTTAAAATGACTTTGCAACTAGAGATTCCACGATTATTCGGCCACTATTAGGTATTCGGCTTATTTGCCAAATAGGTACCCAATAACTACCGAACAATGAAATAAACCTCACATGTTAATCAAACATGACTGTATCTTCTTTATTATCAATTAGTTAAAATCTATCAGTGCTAAGTTTCGATGAATAATATAACTTGACTGTACCTACGCCTACACTACGCCCAGCACAAAACTTTCACTAATATGAATAGGAGTAAATTACACGCGACATCCACACATATTTTGCCGACACACCCGAATAATCGGCGTTTCGGCCGAGAGTGGCCGAATATTCGGTATTCGGTATTCGACCAAATCACTATTCGTGGTATCTCTAGTTTCAACCGGGTGGTCGGTCACAAACGCGTGGTCACCGGGAAACTTCAGTACTTATTAAGTAAGTACTTATATCTATAAAAATATACAGTCATTATGCCATTAATTTTTAGCGTTCGAGTATTGACAATTGTTAAATTATTTACCGTAAAGATTTTATGACAACCAATGTCTTCTACAATGTTCTTGAAGGTATGTAAATGCCGTCTAAAACTGTGTTATGAAGTACCTGATCCACAGTAGTACCAGTAATGCCTGAGAACCTGATTCTTATAACATTTCTTATCATTACAGCAAAGTTAAGTTAAAAAGGTAGGTAGTTTTAAGATTTTTTGATGTTACAATAAAGTCTAAATAGCACGTACCTAATATAAAATTTATATTATTATTAATTTAATTCGTACTGTTAAACATCTCTGTAAAAAGTTTAGTGTAGGTTTCGGTTTTGTTGTTGTCAATGTGTTTTGTGGATTTTAAATAGATATTATTACATACTTATGGCACTGTTTTATTTTAGTCTATTCGACGATAAGGATAAAAGATTATTTCACAGTAATCCATGACAGTAATGAAAATTAGGAAAATGCTCAGAACAATAACTAAAACTATTAGTATAAGATCTCAAGGCCGCCAGGCCTTACTTATTTTCTCAAAATCCAAATGTTTGGAAGTAGGTATTGTTGGTATGCATTAGAGACTATTGTTAAAAATTTATAATCAATACTACCAGACACTTCTTGTAGGCAGTTACTTGCGTCTTAAAGCAACGCTTTAAGCTTTTGCTGCTAAAGCGCCTTTTGTTTCTGCGCATGCAATTCAACAATTCTAAAACAAGTAACAAAGTTTTTAAAAGGCGTTTTTGGGTGCTGTGAGTTGTTTGTTGTGTACCTTTAGCACCTTGTATCTGTAGATTGGTCATCAACCCAAGCTGGCAGATATGCATACGCTTAAAGTAGATACCAACAATACTTCCAACACAATACATTGGTCTCTGAGAATATAAGTAGGTAGGTAATGTCTGGCGGCCTAGAAAATGTACTAAAAGCTAAAAAATAAGTCGGTAGGTTAGGTCCTAGGTACCAGTCATCACACCCACGCAGATCACACCACTCTCCTCATCAAACTCGGGCATTGATCAGACAAAAAAATAAAATCGTTGGGCGCCCGTGACCTGCGAATAGCATTTTTATTATGATACTAGCTGACCGGCGGATTTCGTACCGCTTTGACAGTTTCCATGACAACAAAACAAACAAATTATTCGTCCGCTTAAGAACACCCGTATCCCATGATGGACCCCTATAACAGTGCCACCTTCCGGGTCCAATTGTAAATCTAAACCATTCACGAATCCACTTGAACACACTCAGAAAATTTTATCCAAATTGGTCCAGCCGTTCAGAAGGAGTTCAATAACATACACACGCACAGAAGATTTATATATATAGAAATTTACACGCTTAACGATTTAATTTTTTTGTCTTATCAATGCCCTAGGCCCTAGGTTGATGAGAGTGGTGTGATTACTGGTACCTAGGACCTACCGACTTATTTTTTAGCTTTTAGTACATTGTCTACTACATAATTTTAAATCTTTATTTTCAATAAAACCGTTCTTAAAAAGTTTCTTACAAAAACACAATGTTGAAGTTTTTTACAATTTTTTTAATTTTCAAGTCTTTAGTTTTTAATATTGTTACATACTTCTCATTCTTTTTAATTAATTTAGTCAAGCAAGACCTTTTATTTGATACCCATATTGAAGGGGTTGTGAAAAGAAAAAATGAACCTGCCATTTTGTTGGCGGCCTTATTGGATTTACATTTTATTTTCATAAAGAACTATTCTACTCTTAGAGCATTAAATGCTCTAAGATTCTACTAATCAAGCTCTTTCATTTGATACCCATATCAAATACAAGGGCTTACCTAATACCTGTCATCTACCGTGAATACCTACAGACCTCTGAGTAATGTTTCAGTACTCAGAGATACAGACACACCAACCCACTACACACGACTTTAAAGTTTATACTGACACCCCCTACCAACCGTCAGGTTACAAAGTAGGTGTCAGACATCCTTGCGCAAGCACAAGGGACCATCTACGTCAGGTCACAACGCCAGATCAGGACGCGCCGAAGCGCATTCTTCATCCGGTACTTTTAAGACTAGTGTCTCGAGCTAGTTGCCCCGTGGATACGTATACTCCACTACCTAATATCCAGATAGGTCACCGGAGCTGTAAGCTCGCTCACTTCTCGTTGCACTAAGAGCACAACTCGCAGTTTCCACTGCTTGGGTCGTCGACTCTAAAGTCGACTACCAAATGTCCTCTTTGGTGGCGGAATTGTAAGCCCACTCACTTTTCAGTACCCATCCAGGCACCTTGCCAGTTCCACAATCCTACGCGGCTGGCTTGACCTGAGGTATTGCATCTAGCGGGCACCTCTACTATAACTAGATGTAGTAGAGGTGCCCGCTAGATGCGATATGCCGGAGATGATATAGTACCGGAGATGTTGGAGTTCTGCTCAGTGAGAACCACCGAGCATAGCAACCAACTATGGGCAACTCACGTGCCCTGCAAGTCCTTTCGCATCGGGCCCCTCGAGACCGCCACTCGGACCCGCTCGCTTTGCACGAAATGGAAGCCTGGACACACCAACCAAGCAGACGAACATTCCCACTTCTACAGCTAACCACATGCCACCACGAGTCCAACCCATGTCTGGGACCTCCCGTGGTACGCTTGAAAATACAGCCGGACCCGTAGTTCCAGCTGCCATACCCTACCTATCAGGGTGAGTAGATAGGGACACAGATAGGTAGATAGAGATAAAGACACAATAGAATTTTAATTGCTTATTGCTTAGTGCTGGCGGCAGATGACAGGTTAAGGTAGTAGTGATAAAATATTAAGTAATCCGCCATTAAGTAGTGGCAGCCATCTTGATTGAATTATATTGTCATCAGAACTCACCATTATTTCACAATAATATTCGACTTATTTACAAAATTTAGAATATAAAACAAATTCGCAGACATTTCATGACTTCCGCCAAAAAGTCCTAAAAGCAGCTCTACGCTGCGCTCTACAATGAGTAAATTAGTTTTGAATAGTGTGGTGCAACCGTAACGTAACTGAAACTTCAATAGGTCAACTCTATAGTGTTGCGCAAACTGACATTACAATTCAATTTATCATTTTGCTAGACGTTTACTCATAAAACTACAGTTATGGTAGAAAAAACGAGATCGCTGCGACAAGCCATCATTGTCGGTATTAAGAAAGAGCCTGTATTACGACTAGAGATTCTTTGTGAAATAACCATAACACGTAGGTACCTAACAAAAGCTAATGATCTAAACTTCAAAAAAGCGATTCAATGCAATTTTTAGCACTAAAACAGTTGGGACACCATCAAGTGCCCCGCCCGTCACTCAGGGGGAACGACAAATGTTAAGCGAAACTTTGTCTTATAGTGAAAAAACTACGGCTTGGATTTGGATTAAATGTTATGTGACTTTAGACGATATGAAATTCCGTTTTTAACGATGTATAAACTGTTCGAATAGAGTGAGTGAACGCGTTACTGTTGCCGACCAAATTCGGACGGCTTTTTTCACTCTTTGAATGATTGAGCTCAATTATTATATTTTCTATGGAAAGTGCATTAAAAAGTATTGGTACTACGATTGTTTGTTATTCATCATAACTAGGTCTAACTTAAAATTATATTTTCATAGACTGTAAAGCATTTGTTTTTAAAATGGAGTGTTTCTAGCAAATGACCCACTGCCGCGCAGCCTAACATTTTATTCCCGTCTTATAAATGTATAGGTTGTGGTATCTTTCAATATTCTTATTTCTTTATATTGGAAATTTATTCCAGATTATAAAATAAAAAACAGAATGAAGATTAGTAGACGAATAAATGAACAGGGACGGTTTTCTGAATTAACTCAGTAGCACGCGGGTCGCATGAAATACGCGCGTGGCTTGGCGGGTTTCACAAGTTTTGGTAATTTGCATCAGAATCAGTCTGATTTTCTGATGACAAAACGCGGAAATACCTATATTTTTAAAATATAACAAAAAAAAATAATGTTATTTAAAAATAAGTTGCATTTAAGTACGTTGATAATGTTGTAAACTTGTAAGTTTATTATTACTGAGAAACTCAAAACACAATGTTCTTAAAACTCTCAATACGTTGGTAGTTTATGTTTAAAAAAATAGCAACACAGCTCAGCTGTCGATCGGTGTGTGACGTTGACGTTCGTTAGTTGGTTGACGTTTGTGATTATTCTGTTCTAGACATTTTCTTCGGTACCCGGAATAATATCGAATCATTTGCTTGCTTCGCATTTGTGGTTTCGTTCGCGAATCTCCGTTTTAATTGTGTATGAACTGTAATTGTGATACGTAAAATGTCTCAACTTCGTTTTTTTGTATTCCTATCAGTGTTGTGTAGTTGTACATTGCTTGGTAAGTCTTTTTAATTTCATAAGCCTTTCCAGGCGAGCACAAAAGTTGCAACAGAAAACTCTTTGTTGCTTTTATCACATTAGTTACCAGAGGTCGAGTCTTGTCTTTTTTGTTTCTTTGTTCGAAGCGGTATTTCAAAGCTTTTCATCACACATGACGTGCATTTTCGAATACCCTCTTTTGTTAAATGCTTGTACCTTCCTTTATGTTTAGGCCAAGGAGATCTTGTGTCGCCGGAACCAAAAATCTTAGATCTCCCGGTGGCGCCATTAGTTGTGTCGAGTGAGCCGCCGGCGGTGGTGGCTAAAACGTCACCCACAGAAGCGCCTGTGACGGCAGATGCCCCTCGCTCGCCTCCTGCCCCTGCGCCCAACACAACATCCACTACCTCAACTACAACGAAGGCCCCAACAACAACTACATCGGAGGCTCCAACCACCACTCCAACCCCAACCCCAGCCCCGGCACCGACGCCAGCGCCGAAGCCTGTCCCCGTGCCTGCTCCTGACCAGGGAACGTGGGAATACACAGATGAGAACAACGTCACATGTATTGTGGTTCAGTTCGCAGCTCAAATCAATGTCTCCTACAATCAAAATGTGGACAACAGTGAGTACATCTGCCATATTTTTTATTTGTGAAGTTTTTAATAATATTATAGTTATGTTAAGTTAAGAAAATGACAGACAATAGCAGATTAAGGCATTTGCCTGCTATTTTAAAATATGCCTGTGCAAACTAGGGTATAAACATAGAGCATTTAAAAGGTTAAATTCAACAGTAACACAAATATATAAAACAAATTACTTTACTATAGGACTACTGGTTATATTGTCTACCTATTTATTTACTATTTAATACTTGCATCAAGTAGTTTTTTTAAAGGCCATATGGTGGAAACTGTAGTTTGGACTATTGGTCATAGGAGCACAGGCTAGTTTTTATCATAATTATGTTAACATAAATTGGCCTAGATGTAAATAGTGGTTAGCTAGGCCCGGTAACTCCGACTGTCCCGACATGTTGGTATTTTTATTTTTTTATTTTTATTGCCCGCTCGTTCAGGAAGTTATTAAAATAGTTACGTAAGCCCCCTTTAAACTTTATATCGTAGTTTAGGTATTCAATTAAATTATAGTAATTCTAAATTTGGTAAAATTTGTTACTTTATAATGATGAGACTGAAGATGGAAGCAAACCACCAGAATGCTCATCCAGGTACAAGTCCAGATACAAATTGGCTATTTAACCTTATCAGTTGGATACAACACAATAATTTTTACAAAATTGCTGTAATGAGCAGACTAAGTAAGTTTAATACCAATAAAACAGAGCTTGACATAGGTATATCTCTGCTGGAAATCGAACTCAGGACTTCTAAGTCCCAGAGTAATACTTTAAACACTACACCACAAACATTGAATTCACCATGATGTTATATTTTACTTGGCTTGTGTCAACATTTGTATGGTATCAGTAATCAATATTATACCTAGCAAACGGTTATCTATGCACGCATTGACGCGTCAGTGTATAGCGGGCCTTATTGGTGACATGCATAAACGCCCACTCACAGTAGGTATTGTCAATTGATAATAACTTATGAAAGTGTAGCTTGTTGTAGTTTTGAACTATTTTTATATATCCGTTTTCCTTTGTTAGGTGTTAAACTGTTATGTAATTTAATCGTGAGACACAATTTGATACAACAAAATGGAGGCAAGGCTAAGCCTTTGGATTTTTTAAAGAATGCTTTGGTTCATTTTGAGAATGCCCCGTGAAGGGCCGGAAACGTATCGGGTATTAGTGTGGTGTGCACGTTGCTTTTCCCCGCCAGATCCTCTAAATGCAACTACATATTTACAGAATACACTAAATAGGCACACTATACCCACCCACCCCCACGACCCGGTCTACCCGAGCCGAGATTCTAGCCTTAAGTGGCGCCCTCGGGTTGTTCCGCTCCCGATTCGATCCGAACCCCTCGGAGAATCTAGTAGGAAACGGACACGCACTAGTAGTAAAAAATAATATTGTTTTGTTTCTTGAAGCTAGAATTAACAAATGTATACAGTAGCGCCGTTCAGTCAGGCAGCCGCCTTCGGGCTAGGATTAAACTTGTATCTCGAATGATGGGGGAGCCATCGTGACCAACCAACGCATAGGGTATTCTTATAACTTTAATAAAACTAGCTTAAACGAAACGCAATAACATTTTAAACAAATTTTATACAGTAATTCTCAAACTAGAGTAGGTACCTATATCTGTAAATTTGGGAATTCGTTCCTCAATGAAATGATCGAATAGCAAATTGGCACATCAAACTCGCAATAGGCACCCTGAGAGTTGGTTTGCTCGGCTCTGTGTCTACGCCATCGTCAGTGCCGTTGTCTGCTCAATCAACCGTTCAAGGCGTCCGCCTTACATAAGTGCACTTGACTGCGCCGGCCATTACGCAAGTAGGTACTATCTGCCTATCACCGGGAAACTGCGCTTGCAATATTTGATTAAGCCCCCCTATCTTAGCTCCTTGCCGGTAGGGATCCGCGCAGTGGTGTGAATTTTGAACCGGTGTCAAAATTTTTCGCACTAGGTGTAATTCTTTCTCGTTCTTATCCAAAATCACTGGTTTATCGTGTCCAACCAAAACACTAATTTACGTTGCAGACAACAGTTGTGGTACGGTATCTATTTTGGCACTTAAAATTCTCAAACGGTAAGTAAGTAGGTATCTCAATCATTATATTGTAAACTAGCTTTTGTTCGCGGCTTTGCTCACGTGGGCAACAAAAGCCAAACTTATTAAAGGTAAATATCATAAGGGTATATAAGTAAAAAGGGTTTTAGTCTTCGACAACTAAACATGTCACGTCATTTCAACATTAATATTTTCATTTTTATCATTAAAAAGCCAATCCATGCATAAAGAGTGTCTAACACAAAATAACCTAATAAAGATCACTCTGTATAGGTAATTTTGGTCCGTTTTTGAAACCTCTTGTACAAATTGTCATCCCCTACCTGGGATCACCACTTCATAATTTCTAACCAGGCCAAATACCGAAATTTAAGGTATGACAAATTTCCATACAAACTCCACCCTTATTTCACCCCGATTTTTTGAAAAATGCAAAAACACGTAATTTTTTATTTTTATTGAAAAATTTATAGATAATACTTTAAAAATAACAACTTCCTCAAAAAAAATCTTTTCCCTTTTTTACTCCTTTAAAGGAAAATAAACAAAATTCTTGAGATATGTGATTTTTTATTTCTTTTCATAAAGCCAAATACCAATTTTCATGTATTTTACTTCAAAACTGACGGACTTTTATACAAACTTTCACCCCTTATTGGGGGTCCAATAAGGGGTGAAATTTGGGGTCAAGTGGGTCCTTAGGGTATGATTTGGCTGGCTGGTTACGTCACTCAACCTACAGTCCAAATTTTATCTAATTAGCTCCAGCGGTTTCGGCTCAGCGATGATGATTCAGTCAGGACAAGTCATTATGTATATAGATAATGTCACTTGTTGAGTGTAAAAAAACATCAATTTTTGATTCAGTAAGCCGTTTAGGTAGCAATTTGAAATCGGTTTCAAATAGACACCTAATGTGAAATTTAAAATTAATTAGATAGGTATGTAATAAAACATTAACGTGTTTAGTGCAGCGCACATGGGCCGTTATCAGAACGCGTCGCATACGTGACCGATAAAACTATCTTCTAATAATATTGATCTCAATCGAGAATTTACTAAGGTACCGACGACGCCAGCACATCAAACCTATCCAAAACTCTAAATTTCTTCAATAAATATTCAGCCATATTTCATATGCTTAAAGTTAAAAGTCTATTGAGGAAATTTGACAGTTTGTGTAGTCCGATATGCAGACTTCTGTACACTTACAACTTAATTGATTAAAGTTAAACGGGCACAACATTAGATAAAGTGGAATCGTGAGTAGTAGTTCCGGCTGCTTGAAGTCTTATAATGATGTTTAATTTAATTCTTTAATACATATTAAATAATTTATAGTAACAATAATGTTATTGCCGTAAAATCCTACATAAAATACCTAAATACTTCTTCTACTTTAAAAGACTTGCTCTGCAAAATACATACCTAAGTAATTAAAATAATTGCCAGGTATTACCTAATCTATTACAAAAAGTTTTCGGGAAATTACTTAGATGTGCCAGATCGTTAAAAAAAATTATCCGCCGATACAGAAACAGATGATTTATGACTAAGTTCGCGGATATGGATACGGAAACGGATACAAATACAGATATCAACTTTTTTTTAACTTATTCTGTTATATTATTTATATCATACCAGCTGTGCATCGCGGTTTCACCCGCGTTAATTAGCGAACAATCTAATTTTCCCGTTTTTCAACATTTTTCATTGCTGCTCATTTTAGTCATTCCTCAATAAATGGACTATTCAACACAAAAATATTTTTTCAATTCGAACCAGTAGTTCCTGAGATTAGCGCGTTCAACCAAACAAACAAACTCTTCAGCTTAATAATATTAGCATAGATATTATCTCATCATCATTATCATCGTCAGCCATATGACAATGTTATTTACATTATGTACATTAATAGAATTCATAACTACCTTTATTTAGAATTACAATCACATAATGATGTAAAGATCCGTTCATGATCCGCCAAAAAATAACGGATACGGATATAAATACAGATCTTTTTTCAACCTCGGTTATCCGCGGTTATGGATATGGCTATCCGGCACATCACTACTTAGTACCTATTACTTAGTAGGTACTATAGACAGGCATGCAATTGCGACTTATTTTAATAACGCGCTCAAATTAACTCTATCTGCAGACCATGCCAGAACCACCTCACCGGCACACCGGGAACCATTTGAATACAACTTCGAAAGAAAAAGTCTGGATTCAGTTTGTTAGTAGATAACATTTACTACTTGTTAGTAGACGTTTGTCATCCAATAACAGTTGTCATTCTTGTTGAATGCGCCCGCGCCGGCCCGAGCTGCGCGTGCCTGAATCACTGTTGCGCGTGAGTCACCAGTCCGCACCACGAAGCAAATAGTGGTCCGCATTCACCACGTGTGACACGCCGCCATTGCCGCCTTGCCGGTGCATGCGCGCGCCGACACATTTCTTTTGTGTCGGTTATTGTGAAAATACCTCTCGAACCATTGTTTTACAAAAAAAAACTGAAAGTCTCCGAACACATTGTTTTCGAATTGAGGTTTACCGAGGTCGCGATAACAGAGATAACGTTAGTTTTGATGCTGCAAAGTTCGTTAACACGTATCATATAATATTATTTTGTTAGTATGTATGAATACAAATTATTCGATGATAGGTTGTTGTGTTACCTATTGTGTTACCTATTGTTTTTTTTTAATTATTTGACTATCGATAGCACGTCGAATTAAGGTAGGATCTAACAGAACCGCCTACGCCTGGCTCAGACTCAGAAGTACCGGGTTCGTTCCCTGCAGGGTACATGTTTGTGTTCTCGTTGGCAGTTAGCTGGCTTGGTAGCTAATGGTGGTCCATATTATCTTAATATGTCACTATAACAACAATGTTTGTGGCGTTGTTGGTTTCCGACAGCTATTAAGATAGCCAGTGCCTCGGTGGTTGAGGGTTCCGGGTGTAGTGCGCTTCCACCTTCGACGAGATAAAGGCCAAATGCTGCTTACCCGTAAGGAAAGGGTTATAGTTACTCGCGTCCGTAGGTTTACCCTTGAAAGCCTACACGCGACCCCTGGGTGGTGCTAAATGAGTGACACTGTCTGAGTGGCAGAGCCACGCTGCGTTGCAGCACGAAATGGGCCGGCTCGCCCGGCGTAATACCACCTTCTCAAAATATCGGCGTGAAACAGTGGCACTCGTTGCTGTTGTGTTTCGTCTAGTGAGTGAAAGTACTGGAGGCTCATCTCTCATCCCTCCCCTCTCCCAATTCCTACTTCCTCCTCAAGATCCAACTCCTTCCTCAAGGCTGGCAACGCATCTGCGATTACTTTGGTTTTGCGGGTGTCCATGGGCGGCGGCGATTACTTTCCATCAAGTGACCCGCCTGCTTGTTTGCCTCCGTTAAATATAAAAAAATAAATAAAATAAAATAAATAAAATCGTTTATTTCGGACAGGGTCCATATAGTGTTAGTAACAATAATCTTATAAGCTATGTTAGTACAAAAATTGATTAAACGTAATCTTACTGTCTTTGACGAGCTGGACGCGAGTCCAGTGCTGCATTATAACACTGTCTACGTCCAGTCTCGCCGCGACAGTCTTCAATAAACAAATATCTCGAAATATTTAACTACGAAGTTAGCTTAGGTTCCATATAGGTATTAAGTGTGTATGTTTGTAATTGTCACAGGAAATCTTATCATTACAGAATAATCTGATAAAATTACACATACCTAGTTATTAATTTTGTTTCCGTAATACTAACTCTTGCCTAAAAGTTGAAACACATTAATTCATGACAGTCAAATACGTCATATTATCTATACTAACATTATAAAGAGGAAACCTTTGTATTTTTGTATATATGTATGTGTATGTATGTATGTATGTATGTTTGCAACGAATAAACTCAAAAACTACTGGACCGATTTAAAAAAATCTTTCACCATTAGAATGCTACATTAGCGCTGAGTAACATAGGCTTTATTAAAAAACGGTACGGTACGAAGTCCGCCGGGTCAGCTAGTGTTGTATTAAAGGTTGATTATAAAACAATTTTTTATTTTTTCATTTTATTTGACCGGGATATATCCTAAAGAAGGGAGTAGGTGTGGTCTAGATAATTTTGAGTTCGAGTCTCAGTGAATTCTAATAGAAAAAGTATTACTATTACTTAGCGGTTTAAAACGTTTTAAACGAAAAAAAAAAAACGGTTTAAAACCAAATCGTTTAAAACGTATAAAAATATTTTTGCATCCCTATGTACGTGTCATCATACTTTAAAAGAAATTAGACACTATTATTGTCTGACTAATAATGATGTCTATTTAGTCTAACTTATACAGATTGTAACCAACCTGCAAGCTAACAATATATTTTGTGGTATTTACCTTAAATGAATACGTCTTCTTTTTGTCTTGAGCTCAAATCTTCAAATGGTTTCCTCATAGTAAAGGAAGTGGATGCTTCATGTATACTAGGAAGAAGATTTTCTATATTTTCAGATGGCTCAATAACATTACATTGTTCTCCGTCAGTAGCGAAAAAACTGGGTCATACTATGGGACTTTCTAACCACTTTTCATTCTTTTTAATAAAATTAGCGTAAGTATGATCAATATCAATCCATCTACGTTTCATATTAGAAGTATACTTCTGGCAAAATTTTGAGAAAATCACAGTGTTTTCTTAATTCAATTGCAAGCCAAGTTCCTGTTTTAGATGGTCACAAAATTTTGCACTATCCGAAAAGGGTTTAAGATTCTCTTTTAAAAATACAAATAAGTCGATATTACACACAAAATGGTTTGTATCGATCGCAAATATTTGAGAATTGCAAAGAAAGATAGTTAGCACTGTTAGTATACACTCGAAATTATTTATAAATGCCATAACAGGATCTTAAACTTGATTCAATAAGATATTAAACAAGATAAAATATTTAAGGTAAATACCCCAAATTATGTGGTGGCTTGAAGGTTGGTTACAATCTGTATATATAAGTTTAGACTTATTTATTTATTTATTTACTTATTTATTTATTTATTTAAGTTTAGACTAAATAGACATCATTATATAGTCAGACAATAATAGTGTCTAATTTCTTTTAAAGTATGACGACACGTACATCTAGATAACACGTTATATAGGTGTACGAAACAATACAGTATGAACAAAATCACTGATAACTTTGTATAAAACTAATAGCTCAATCGGCACGAATTTGATAAAAAATAATCATAAAATTGAAATGTATTGAGTAATCATTCGTTTACCTCATTTGTTTTTAAATATACCGTAAATTAAAATCTAATACTGTAGAAGGATATAGTACCTAAGTACAGCTTTATATATCTGGAAAACGGAGCAGTCCCGGACAATGCTATGTATGTGACGTAATACATAAGTACCCCTAGATTAATCCCTACAAAATATCAAGCTGAGATCTGCCAAGACTTGGTACTTATAGAGCATGTTAGATGTCCCATATAATTTTTTTTATTCAATTTTTCTCGTGTAATATTGTTTAAAAAAAATTGTCATAATAAGACCTGATCGCCTTATTTAGGGCTATCGATTGGCATAATGAAAATAATGATATGTAACAAAAAAGTCATACGTCCGCAAATCCGAAATCCGTCCCACTGTGCCCCCCCAAAAAAGTGAAACTAAACTCAAAAAAACTAGTAATATTCATCATTTGATCACGTTAATGAATACGAGGTTTTGTATGGCAACATCTCAACTCACTTCTTTTGTGACCAATGATATACAAAATCTGTTAGGCTATGTATGGTACAGAATAGGAAGTTTATGCCCATACTTACTATTACTATCAGTGTTAAAAAAACTTCCACGAGCGGGGTTTGAACCCGCACCCCATGACATTCGCCGGATCAGGTGCTATCTGCTATTGTTTATGTGGGAAAGCCTTAACAGTAGGACATTTATTCGCTGACGATGATGTTATCCAAATTCATTGTACTTATTTAATTGCTTTCCAGGAAAAATGCTTACGGTTCTGATGTTTGCCACTGTCGTACTTATCTATGAATTTATGATATCCAGACAAAAAGTAGGCACCTACCTACATTCTCAATGAAAAATATTGTTCGCAGAAATATAAATGCATACCAATTATTATTATATTTTAAATTATTTAACATACACTTATACAAGTCATTTCGTTAACTTACGTCGTCGGTTCATAAAACTAGTTAACTACATAATTAAATTACTCATAACTGTGCGCAGATACTCAAAATCACATAATGTAGGTACCAAAGCGTGAGATATAAAGTAGGTACTTACCTATAGAGGTTCAAACAAAAGAGTCAAATAAGTATCCAGTTGCAAAATGGCTGTGGATCGTAAAAATGCATCGAAATTCTCATGTTACAATGGCATGTCCGATTTTCGGGTCAAGGGGACGGCACAAGCCTAATCAGATTCATTCAGTGTTTCAACTGGATTCATTGTTGTTACTTTGATAACGGTGGAAAACCTCAAATTGGACCAACCGCGAATTAGACTAACCGCGAATTTGACCAATTGCGAATTGGACCAACCGCTTATTGGATCAACTTCGAATTGGACCAACCACGAATTGGATTTTTTTGACAATTGGCCAATCGCGCCTTATCTTGACTTTGACTTTGAAGGGTGGCTTCGGTATTGCGGGTCGGGACTGTACAGCTGCTTAGTTGCTTGCTACATGCTTTTGGGATTACTCGATCAATAGATAAAAAGGTTTTGAACCGATCGCTGCATGTCGCTGGGTAGCTGTGGGGTTTCGAAACCAATAGAGCGTGGTTGCAGTTGGTTAATTCAATTAGTATCATTATCTGGTTGGTTAATTCAATTGCGACCGATGTACACGCAGATTCATCTGCAAAGATGAATCTGCTTGTCCATCGGTTGCAATTACCTTTGGATAGATGGCACTAATGTCGCTCTAAAGCATTTCAAAAAATCAAAAAGCAGTGGCAAAATTCAGCGCTTACGTCAGCCTTCCCGGTAGCATAACGGTCAGTGCAGCCGCCCGGATTGCGAAAGACTCAGGTTCGATTCCTGGCTGGGTCGGGTGGGCGTTTAATTTTTTCACTGTATTTTATATAAATATCATTATCTATATTATACAAGAATGAAGCATCCTTACCACTGAAGATACCGGGTAGGGTTGGCTTCTGTTTTATTGCCAATTGGTACTTATTGCCAAAAAATAAAGCTTACAAAATCACTACATAGCATAAAACAAAGTCGCTTCCGCTGTCTCTCTGTCCCTATGTATGTCTATGTATGCTTAGATCTTTAAAACTACTCAAAGGATTTTGGTGCGATTTTTTTAAATAGATAGAGTGGTTCAAGAGGAAGGTTTATATGTATAATACCTGCATAGAATTAGACCTGACACTCAAGCGGACGAAGTCGCGAGCGGGCCGCTAGTAAATTATAATTACAATTTGGCGGTCTTGTCGCCTAATAGCAATCTCAACAACCAGAATTGTAACTTGCTCGTTTTGAGATATACGTAAAATTTACATAATATTTAAGTATCTTTGATAAGGAAATATTAATGTCGTAAGTATTGTCACCTATGTGGTCCCGCAGACTTTATTTTTATATAATTGGATAGGCTTGAATTTGACTACTATCTCACCAGATAGTAAGTGATCTGATGATGTAGCATACGATGAAATATGCTATATTTTCCACAGATAGGATTGGCTAGAGAGAGATCTTTTTTGGAGCTAAGCTCACCTTTGCATGTCTTGTGTAATGTGTGTTTTATTAGGTACAATTATTATGTTGTTGTTGTTGGTGAACGCCTTGGTGACCGAGTGGATAAGCGTTCGGCCACCAAGCTGTACTCGGAGTTCCTAGGTTCAATTCCTTGGTAGGACAAAGTATGTTCCGGTTTTTTTTTGTAACTTTTCCCACTAGTGGGACAGTTTATAGGCTTGATAACTTTACTTTACTACTTTTGTTGCAGCGACCCGCATCGCGTCCGTACTTCTGAACGTGCCCGTGAACGTTTCGGAGGTGACCGGCAACTGCAACGGCTCGCTGCAGTGGCTGAGGCTGAGCTGGCCGTCGGGAGTGAACGGCTCCACCGTGTTCAACAGCCTCCGGCTTAACTTCATCAGGAACGACACCACCAAGGTGTACGCGCTGCGCAGCCTCAACGTCACCCTTGACGCCAAGATTATGGTCAACACATGTAAGTGTTTTATATAGTAGTGCAGACCCCGCGGACTTCGTACCGCTTTGGCAGTTTCTATGATAACCAAACAAACAAATCGTTAAACAGTACAAATAAACGAACTTACTTTTTTAAAATAATAAGTATTTTCATGTCTTTGATTATACTTACTCTTGAGAATATGTGTAGGTACAAAATTTCTTGATGATCGGTTGAATAGTTTACGCGTGAAAGCGTGTCAAACAACAAACAAGCAAACAAACTCACTTTCGCATTTATAATATAAAGTTAGAATGACAGGCTTAAGGTTTCTTTCTAAGTTTACTTAACTATAAAATGTCTACTTTTACCTTTTTCAAAATATTTTATTGTAATTCCTAAAATGAGGTTTAATCAGGCAGGGCATCTTCAAGAAGGAAAACAGTGAAAGAATAGAGTTGTACAAAAGATTCCAATAGGTTGGAGTGAAATGAAAATAGAAATAGAAAAATCTTTATTTGGCACAGGTAGGTAGGTACAATAGGTACAACATACACAATATAAATTTAAAATACAAAAACATCATTATCATCTACTAGGAGAGGGAAACCTCGGCCGACTCCACTAAGATAAGATAAGAGAAGTATGCCTTCTTTTGAACTTTGGTTCGGGATTTCCTCTGCCCCTCCGTTTCCTGACGTAAAAGGAGCGATGAGGGCAACCAGGGGTACCCAGTAAAATCACCCAATCCCCTTTAGTTCCCGGCTCATTAGCTAGAGATGGGGGCTTAAAATTCACGGTGCCATCCTCTACATTTGTGCCTTCGTATAAACATTCATGAAATTTTATATGTCCACCCCATTAAGTACGTATAAGCAACTTGCTACAGATCGTTTTAGCATGTCAACAAAGACAATATAACCGAATTAAAAATGTTAATTTAGCAATATAACTATTTATTTAAACTATCATCATCATCATCATCATCATCATCATCATCATCATCATCATCATCATCATCATCATCATCATCATCATCATCATCAACTATCATGGTCACTTGCAATAGAGTAATTAATTTCGACAGAACGCCACTACGTACTTAGATTGGTGAGAGAAGCGATTGAAATTACGAAATACAAAAATTTCAATCGTGAAGATGGATTCAAACTGTGTCGCGTGTCTGGAATCCAGTGATTAGTCTTGTTAAAAACCGCAAAAACAACAATGAAGCCGTTTCGCGTTCCGATACTGTGAGTGTAGTGTGTCGTGACTCGTGAGCAATTTCGAGTGAACAGTGTCTTGGAAACCGGTGGTACGAGCATCGAGCGCAAATAACGACTAAGGAAGGGGGGTAGGTAGATCGTTTTGTCTGCTCATAAAAAAACTCACCCGCATTAACTTCAGTGATTCCGTGATCATGGCGCATGCAACTGTATCGGATACTCATAAATAATAAACATGGTAAGAATCCCGTTAATAATTACTCTATTGTTAATTTAGCACATCTCGTAAGCATAAAATTATTTGTCTTTGTCTCATCTGTTTTGTTTCAAAGGAATGCATTCACGCGCTCTTCACTGCTGCGTTAGAACTCCGCGCTTGTCAATATGTTTGTTCTAAGATTTACCATGAACGCTGTAAGTCTATAAATAATTGATATATTCACCAGAGGAAGAGTATTCGTTCATGTGACGAGCGCCAATACAATGTGTTTTCGTAATTTTCTTTGCTATTGTATTGAAATGAAACACATTTTACGAACCTATCTCGCGTTATACGGATTTAACTTTGATTTTATCCTAAAGGTTTCGCCTTTACAGAGTCCGGAAGGCCAAGGAAGACACCACGTATGTCAGTGTTTAATTATGTATTGCTCGCGTTAATTTAAGAAATCAATTTTGGCGAACAGTTTATAAAACTTAACTCTACTCAAATAAATAAAAAATAAATAAGTCGCAATCTCGACGACTGCTCATTCATTTGAGTGATACACCAGCGCGCTGGTTTTTCTATTGAATTTTTCATGTGCGTGTTTCTATAGAAAGCGTAAATACATATGTAAGTATTGCGTTGCAATTGCAAATGCAGCAGGCATAAATATGAGATAATAAATAAATCAATAAACTTTCCTACACTCACACACACCAAGTATCTAGCCCAAGAGAAGCTTCGTTATGAAACTCGTTTAATGGTTACTAGACAACGGATAAATATACTTAAATACATACTTATTATACACAGAAAACACGCAGACCCGAGACAATTTAGAATAAAAAATATTCTAAATTGACCCGACCGGGGATCGAACCCGGAACCTTAGAGATGGCGACACCATGAAAACCGGTGTAGGTACAAACCACTCGACCAGAGGTCATTGTCAGTGAAGTGCAAGTCATCTAAGCTGAAATAAAATATGAGCCCAAGAATAAGTAGTTTCGAGACATTGACGTCTACAAGCACAGATTAAACAATAGTTACTCTGTCCGAACCCCTCGGAGAATCTAGTAGGGTACGGGGACACGCACTAGAGCATGATACCGTTCCCTCTAGAAAACCTCTGACGGTGTTTCGTTTCACACGGCTTGAGGACTCTTTAAGTTTCTCGTCGCCCGGCGCCCACGAAAAAGCGTATGAGTGAGTTTTTCGAGACATCTCCAGTATCAAAATTAATGTCATTCAAGTCAACTACAGCTACTCAATTACGGCACATACATCGCGCATGAGAACGTCAAATACGTGTCATTGAAGATAAATAACATTAGCTAACGCTGACTAAGCAAGCTGCCCGCCAGATTAACATTGTTATTGTTTTATTTACGCAAACACCTACTGGTATAATTATATTATTAAGCTATGCATTAATTCCTGAACGTTTGAAATTCAGTTAAGTCTGTTCCGCGTTATTATTTGCAATTGCTGTCTGGGCGCTGGCCTTGGTGAAATAAAGAGAGCGTTCGATAGATAGCCACAAAACAAGAGAGCCGAAGAAGGTAAGCTTCGTAAAAACGCGCTCGAGCAAACGCACACATAGACAACCTCTCATGGACACGGAATCTCGCTACAGCTGCGCTCGGATTGAGGGCTTAGTGTGAGTTATTTTTGACATTCGATCACGTTGACGAAAACGAGAATCGGTATGGCATTAAAGCAGCGGGCGCCTCCTGGCGACATACGAGAAGAGTTAACATGATTAACTAATTTTCGTTTCGTAAACGTAATTGAATGAATACACTCGTGATGAAGGCACTCGGAACAGGGTGAGTAGTGTGAGTTTTGTTTACTATCCGTATTCATTCGATTATGTTTAGGAAACGAAAATTTGTATGGCAAAATTTTAACTCTTCTCGAATGTCGCCAGGAGGCGCTGCTTCAATGCCATAACAAATGAAACACACTAGGCACCCTAATCCGAGTTTAGTGTCCGTGACTGGGTCTATGTGTGCGTTGCTCGAGCGCGGTACGTTCTTCGTTCGTTCTACGAGACGACACTTCGCTTTGTGAACATTCAAAAAGGATCCTTACTGGTGCTGTCATAAGGTCGAAAGTACGTAGCGCCTGCGACAATTGAGACTGCAAATTAAAAAAAAATAAAAAATCTTTAAAAAAAATTATTGGTTTTATTTAAATGAAACAACTTTTACTGATCTACTCGCGTTTATTAGTTTTAGTTATTAAAATATGCAGCTACTAAATTACGAATATTGATGTTATCAATATTTAACCGGTTTCCAAGCATATCAATTAAGTAATTCTGTTGTAATTTGAACAATACTTAGTGTTTTTTTGTGGTGTTTTCTAAAATAATTATGATCGAGTCAAAAATTATACAATCGTGTATTTGAGCAAGCAAATTCAATATAAAGACATGAATTTACCTATATCAACATTTCAGATTCGTGAGTCATATTATAGTCTTAAACTATTTGCAAAAAGTTGGTGCAATTTTTCAGTGTGTCGCCTTAAGCTTACCTTCTGTGGGTCTGCTTGTTTTGTGACTTAGTTTTCGTTTGGTTGAGTTGCAGACGGACTGTGGGCCAATCTGTTATGACACTTTCCGGCACGGTATTGATGTTTTTGTTGGTCGGATCCGCGGCAAATGGAGCTTGCAGCGTTTCACAAGTGATGCTGCTATTGTCTAATCTTATGTTAAGTCTATTAATGCCAGTTGTAACGTCATTGACAAGATTTTAACGTTCCATTGCAGGGAGAAAGGCTTTCCACTTGAATAATAAGGGGAGGGGAGGGGAGATCAAACAGTAACCCACTAAGCTGGTACAAGAAGGGTTTGTAGGCTTTAACATACGGATGAGCTCGAGATATTTTAGTTGGGCACATTTGAGAAGACTCCACATTGCGAAAGTTGCTTTACTTTTGTTATTGCAACTAGCCGTTATGTCATCGAGTTCCTCCAGTCAATCAAGAAATTAAAAAAGTTGAGGTTATAAAAAACACCTGTTTATCAAATAAAAAATAAACGTGTCGCAAAAAAGTATCTAATCTTAAAAAACTGGTTAGTAGATAGGTGCATTAGCATTTACCTCTGACGTCTGCTGGTGTCCATCGACCTATGTTTACGATAGGACTTCTTGTTTCTTTACAATTACTGAATTGTAACAAATTCGTCTTTTCGGCAAAATATATCTACCTAGTAAATGGTATTCGCGTTATCTCATCATCTCATTTGTTTTATCTCGCTTGCAATAGTTAACTTCTCTGACAAAGCTTTTTTCTACATAACTAACTAGTAACAGATTAATTAATACTTTGTTCGCCTAGTGGTCAAATTCGGCCGTTACAAAATGAATAACTGTAACACATATTTACAAAAAGATATATTTAGGCACTCCTTCTGCATATAAACTTAAACTAGGTACTTATGACTCATCCGTGCGCGCAATATGTTTAAAAAGGGGCACGAAGTTATCTTCACGTAGGTATCATACTTTAACCAATAAATACCTAGGTCCTCGCAGATACAAAAGAAATAGAAATAGGCAGGAAATACCTATTTTAGTATAGTAACAAGTAATATCCACAAGTGGGTGTACACTCAGGGGTCGGCAACGCGTTAGTAACAAGCCTCAATAGTCTACCGTGCCCGCTTACCATTATCTTAATAAGCTGTTCGCCGATTTGGTCGATAAAAGGTACACCTATAGGGAAAACATCTTGAGAAAACCCGTTAGTATGAAGGTACCTACCTATTTAAGGAAACTTCGTATTTTTATGCTGGCTATATTTAACGCTAACTACGTAGTCACTTGGACGGTGCGTTCGATAACGTAAAGCAGTTAACTGGTTGGTTTCCTTCGTATATGTGTATGGGATTGGTATTCTCCTACAGTATAGCACGTATGCTATGCGTGGTGTTTGATAACGGGTTGAATTTGTAAATTGATACCATCGTAAAACTGGTAGAAGTAATTATTATTATTTGTTTGACAACAAACAATAATATGTTAGGAAATATTCCAGATATTGATACAGATACTATACAATATATACTAATATTATAAAGAGGAAAGCTTTGTATTTTTGTATGTATGTTTGCAACGAGTAAACTCAAAAACTACTGGCTCTGTATGATTTCCGAAGCAGCTCGACACTACTTTATTCAGCAATCCATTCGGATGCCAGTTGGTAGTAAAGTTGCACATTATTGTATATTGTATAGTATATTGATACTATACAATATAGTCGGGGCGCTATTGCAACGTGAGATGTTGCAACCGTGAGAATTGAGCAATTTCCGCACTGTTGTGTCCCCGGAATGATAGTCAAGTTTTTTGTATGTAAAATTAAAATATCTCGATCTTCTCCATACATCGGTATGGTACAGACACCAGCCCGCATTCGACCTGCTTGTACAGTTGGCTTGAGCCATATAACCCACGTTATAATATATTAATAATTTGTCTGTTAGTTGAATATGGTATTTAATAAAGAATTTTTTTTGGATTTTTTAAGCTTTTGTCAAATTATTAATGTTAATTTTAAATCTGAATCTTTTACGTAAAGCGAAAACTTCATGTCCCTTTTTAAGCACATTGCGCGCACAGAGTTTAAAGTAAAGTTTTTATGGAGAAAAAGTCCCGAATGATAAAATTAATGTATAAATTGTTATACTTATAAAAATATTGATCTATTTTCTTAATGATTCACTAAGTGATACGTAAACGTTATTGTTCTTGTCCTCAGCGACCCCCGGCGACTCCGTGCAGCTGTCGTACGGCGAGGAGTGGCAGACGCCGCTGGGCACGTCGTACCGGTGCGCGGCGCCTGCGCAGCTCAACCTCACCGCTGAGGCCGGGGTGCTGGCCGCGTCGCTGGTGCTCTCGCGCCTGCACGAGGAGGCCTACCGCACCACGCACGGGCAGGGCTTTAGCGCTGGTGAGTTTAAAAAAATCATTATTTATAGGTTAGTACTTGGCCTTCATTTTGTTAAGTGATTATGAAAGGCTGAAGGTGGAACGCATTTTACCCGGAGTCCTCAACATCTGAGAAATTTGCTATCTTATATCTAACTATTGGGAATACAACGATGATGTTATGGCGACTTATTTAGAGAAGATGGTGGTAGCTAGCCAGGTGGACAAACATTTTCTACCATTTCTATCAAACCGAGTACACAGATATGTACCCCCGCTGGCAGTCGAATCTGGGACCTCTGGGTCTGAAATCGGTGGTCTTAACCTTTAGGCCACAGAGGTAGACTTGAAATAAGCTATACCACCAGTTAAACTGAGTACAATCCCTTTTACCCTCTGGGAGTCAAACGCTAGACATTTTAGATCTCAGACCAGTGAGTGGTTTTTAACCACTAGACTACACAGGCGGTTAAAAGCCACTACAAGTAAAGTCGCTACCAGGACGGAATAGGTCGGAATATAAGATGCCTTGATGGCGGCCTACCGCACCCGCAGGGCAGGGCCATAACCTAACATAACTATACACTAACATAACTATGTCAGTAGTATAATTTTGCTCCATCAGCTATTAATAGTAAGATAACTATTTCCTTACTATTTGACGTTTACCTTATCGTTACATCCTATTAGGTAGGTACAGTGAAAGCAAAACGACCCCTTTTTACCCTTTTTTGTATTGATGAAAAAAAATGATAACTAATTATTGCAAACTTTTTTAATTGCGTCCGTTTTTTGTCGTTATCTCGCGTTTGCACGCCGTCGATATCAACATACAGAGTGCTCTGTTATCGCTACAATATTATGTCGAACGCGCACTGCCATAATGTTTCGTGTAATGCGGCGCATTATCGAAATCAAAACATTGATCAGTGTCAACTAGCGAGCTATTCGACCAATTTATAACCTAAAAGCTGGTAATTGTCTCAGGGAGAGATTTAAAGATATTAATATAATGACAGTTGCATCACAATATCGGTTGGGCGCATTATGTCCAATTCGCAAAATGTCCCACTGTCCAATTCTCAATTGGTCCAGTTCACAACTGGTCCCGTTCGCAATTGGTACAGTTCGCAATTAGTTCCATTCGCGATTGGTCCAGTTCGCAATTAGGGGGTGGTCCATATTTTAAAGGTGGTTTTGATATGACACCCAACTTAAGAGTGAAAAAATATATTTACGAGAACCTATGTATGCTGTATGTTTATAAAAATATTGAATTTTTTTCTAAAAACAGTGATATTCACAATTTAAACACTAGAAATAAAAACAAAATAGCAGTACCTTATACTAGGCTCCACAAAGTAAATAGGTAATTCATTTAGAGGCCTGTGTGTACGTTTTTACAATAAAGTTCCAAGTAATATTCAAAAACTTGATATTAATAAATTTAAAATCACCATCATCATTAAAAAAGCTTATTATAAAGTGTCTGATTACATTGAAGACAAAACAGCATTGCTTTAAATTGCTCCAATCACTCCAACAGGTATTTATTTCTAATTTAAAACATTGTCAAGTAATTTTAAATTTGTATAACTTGGTAACGGCATAATAATTTTGTAAATATCGTTACTTATATTAAGGCTGTGAAGTTTCTTGCGCCCATTCTTCTCCATAGCTAAAAAATAGATGCCCTGAATGGGTAGAGGTAAAAAAATGTTTGGACGATTCAAAAGCATTTTCTACAAGTTTATTTGAATAAAAAATATTTGACTTTGACTAACTGTTGTTAACTACTGCGGGTTTGTAATGATTCTTAATGTGCTAGTTTAGGTAAGAATTATAGTAACTTACCACAGTTTGTATACAGTAACCACACCTTTTTGACGTGACAACGTCTTATAATTCGATAGAGCCGGCTGCACGCACGAAAAAGTTCGGCGTTACCTCGCTCTGAGGCGTTCCATGTAAGGCTTGAAGTGCAAACGAGAGCGCGGAACGAGCGACAAAGAAGCACAATCGGCTGAGTAGAAATTTAGCCTGCTGTGCAAGCCCGTGTCCGGCATCGCCACCGCGGTACTTACCCCCAACACCCCCCGACACCCCCAACACCTCCCGACACCACCAACTCTTCCCGCCTACCTGTTCGACGGGCTGCTGCTGCTGTGCAAGCCCGTGGCCGGCATCGCCACCGCGGTACGTACCCCCAACACCCCCCGACACCCCCAACACCTCCCGACACCCCCAACACCTCCCGACACCTTCTTAAGACGTTGTCACGTTCAACTATCGTCAGTAAACCGACTTTACAGACAACCAATTATTCTTTTTAACCACCTCTGTGGTCTAGGGGTTAAGATCACCGGTCTTAGACCCAGAGGCCTCGGTTTCGATTCCTAGTGAAGGGTACATGTTTGTGTAGGTGCTCGGTTGGTTGGTGGTAGGGCTTATTTCTCCGCCTGGCTACCACCATCTTATCTAAATATGTCGCCTTAACATGTCGCCAATGTTTGTAGCATTGTTGTGTTCCGGCAGCTAGAGGTAAAATAGCCAGTGCCTTAGTAGTCAAGGATTCAAAATTTAAACCGTTTATTCAGTTTTGGCTACAAATAGCTCTTATTAACGTCATTTTATGCCATCGGTTCGTAAGTCTACTCTGGGCGGGAAAACTGAGAAGAACCGGCAAGAAACTCAGCAAGGTTCAAAATATTGGAAAATGCCCTATCATAAAAGGACACTTTCTATCACAAATAAAAACACAAAATATAAAGGACAATTACAACATGAAAAAACAAAAAAACAGAGAAAGAAGAGAAAAATAAATATCATTAGATCCCGGGTGAAGTGCGCTTCCACCATTGGCCTTATCATTACTGAACATCAGGTGAGATGAAGGCATTCTGCTTTCCCGAAATATATAAATAAACGCCCTTTGACAGACGACACTGACACGGTTTACTCATCACTATTCTTGGCATATCTGTAAAAAGACCTGATACATTATTTATTACATTTCAGTGTCCTATACAAACTTCAAAGTTCAACATAATTGCAACCAATGAGTCAATTTAAAACAAGCTATCTATGCTTTTAAGGAAAATACAGAAGACTAGATAGTTTGAGTCAAAGCTATGTAAACCGAAATCAATGTAACTTGATTTTGATAGAATAGAATAGAATAGAATAGAATAGAATATTTTATTTGCTAAGAATATATATAGTAAAATATAGATATATATAGAATAGATAGAGTAAAACGGCAAGAGAAACCTTTAGTTCTAAATTTAATCGTATCTGAAACGATGTTCGGTATTTCATTAATACTGCGTTATTGTAATAATGCAGAGATAAAACCGATTTCACGGTAAACGTGCTGTATCTGATAGTGTAGGAACTGTCAAACGTCACCAGCGATCCGCTATGGCAATATTACTTTTATTGCATTCCAAAAAGGTGTATAGTAAATTGTGGGCTAGCTAGCACAGCGTGACCTTAGTAGGGCGTCTGTCGCTGACTATCAATGCTCGTGTTCACACGGCACGCCTGCGTATGCGCAGCGGTTTTGTTTGTTTTCTAAACTACGATAAGGAGTAAAGCAACCATCTTACTGTATTGGTAATAATTTAATTTACACACATTTTATTCACGAAATACTCTTTCTATATTATCCGATAAATGGACGATAAACGGACCGGACAATAATTTTGTACAGAGTACACACGACAGCAGTTGAACCTATCCAATATTGTCGAATTTCTCAAACCGATATTGAACTTTATATCCAAAATGAAAAGTTCATAATTTGTTGAGTAAATTTGACATTTTTTGATTCGTTTGACTTGCTGTTGTCAGGTAGAAGACGTTAGTAAACAGACTACTCTATTCTAATTTAAATAGGTATTATGTGATAAGCTGATAGCTATCATTATCACCGTTATCTTACCCACATCTGTGACATGAAACTTTTTGGAAATGGCTTGTTGGAACGTGCATGCTACATAATTTGAAACATGTTTTATTTTGTATCTTATATGTTATCTGTGTACCGTTCGTGATGTTTACATTACTTAGATATATAACACTAATGATCTATGTGTCATATCTTTGTTACAATCGCAGTTCTGATTGTTGCAGCATACCTTTCCTTTTATAAATATTGCATTTTAGTAGGAAACTATATAAATGCGTAAATATTAATAATCTTAAATAATATTTAAGATTATTAATATTTACTTCACATACATTAATAGATCAGTATATATATAGCTTGCTTATTTTTATTATTATTGATCCTTGATATGGTGATGACGTCCTATTTATAGCCACAATAGCCTAATTTGTGGGTGCCTGACCAATAAAGTCAAAAGGTGCGGGGTTCTATTTCCGCTTATGAAAAGATTTTTGAATACTGCCGAAATAAAAAATAACTAAGCTGAATTTTTGGACTACTGTGACTAACTAATCAGCACTGGCTTTTGATTTATAGATAGACAGTTACTTTGTACAGTCAAATGCTTCTTACTTCACAGACATTCCTAAGTAATAACTTACATCAAGTTATATATTATATATTTTAATATTTTCACCACACCGGGTGACGCAGATGGTTATGTGGGGATGTCCCTTCGACTCGAAAGATTTCCACTAAAAACTTCTGTACTTTCCCTTACGTGCGCCTTGATAAATGCTCGGTTGATGCATTTTATATGCCACTTCCATAGTTAGGTATGTATTTTGAATTACATTTTTTGTTAGTGTTTAAATTTGAATTGTTATGTTATTGTGCAGCGCGCGACTGTGACGGCGGAGACCTGTCGGACACGGTGCCGATCGCCGTCGGCTGCGGGCTGGCCGCCATGGTGCTGGCCGTGCTGGTGGCATACCTGGTGGCGCGCCGCCGGGCCAACGCGCGCGGCTATCTGTCCATGTAGGCGTCCGCCGCTGCCAGGTGAGACCACACACACGGCATATACGGAAGACCCTGCATATACCCGACTGAGCCAAGCAGACACCGAACAAATACCCCGTAGACACACATACACACCGTACTCAGACACTCCTCAGAGTTAAAGTTAAACGAAATATTGTTATGGCGATGCAAAAGAGGCGGAGTTTTTGTTATGACAACAGACCTAAATTAAAGGGTAGTTATGCTATAGCTTTTGGGAGCTATAGTCGGCTAACTGACCAAATTTTTATTAATCCTATTACGTATTTATGACATTGTTAATATTAATATCTGTTGCGTAACCTAATGAAGAAAATAAAATAAATAAACCGAGGCCGATTATATTATTATGATTGTATCCCCCGCTGTATTGAAGGGAACTAGATAAAGTGAAATTACTGAGAAAAGAAGCATTAGAACTAAAGATGAATCTGCGTGTCCATCGGTTGCAAATACCTTTGGATAGATGGCACCAATGTCGCTCTAAAGCATTTCAAAAATCAAAAAGCAGTGACAAAATTCAGCGCTTACGTCAGCCTTCCCGGTAACATAATGGTCAGTGCAGCCGCCCGGATTGCGGAAGACCCAGGTTCGATTCCTGGCTGGGTCGGGTGGGCGTTTAATTTTTTCAATGTATTTTATATAAATATTTAGAACGAAAGCTTCAGTGTCGGTAACGTGCGCTGCGATGGTCGCTTTCCATTAGGCGGACCGTATGTAAATCATAATTATCATCAGCTCATTTTATGTCTCCACTGCTGGGGCACGAACTTTCCCTATGGATGGATAGGGCGAACGGGCCATAAACCACCACGCGGGCCCAGTGCAGATTGTTGGTTGTTAACGACTGCTAATACAGCCGGGACTAACTGCTTTACGCGCCTCAAAGGACGGACGAGCTTGAGATGATACATTTTAGCCACCCATCCGATGACCATCCTTTGCGAAAGTTGCTTAACGTCAGCCAGCAATCGCAGACCGGGCGCGGTAATCACTGCGCCATCAAGCTCTTCCATAAAAAAAATTGTCAATGTAATTATTAAACATTTTTTTTATTTTATAATTTTCAGGTTGAAAAACGGTGGCAGTTGGACAGTGAAAGTTAAACAGCAGATTTATAGTTTTGCGATTGGGCAATAAATGTACACATACTAATATAACGGTCACACCTTGCAACTATCATGATAGCATACGGAAAGAACAGTTTCTGCGTTTTGATTTTGAATTTTGATTTTCGCGTGGTGTTGCCAACACAAAAGAAAATATTGAGCAACTTTACTGTAGTTTGCAAAACGCATGGACTGTTCGCTGTAGCTGACCAATTTAATTTTGAGACTTGTAATTGTCGTGCAAAAATATGTAAATATACTTTTTGGCGAGTAGACTGTACCTAATATTAACAATTGCTCAATAATTTGTTTCATAAAGCGAATAAATATTGTGACACCATTAAAATAATAAATAAATAAAAATCTTGATTGCTGCATGTGTTATCATCGAATTTAATCTTATAAATTTATTAGAAAAAAATAACGTAATCACTAATGTCAATCTAATTAATATAAAAAAATGTATAATTTAAAGTTGATTGTTGGCAACAATTATAGAATTTCCCGCGCTGTGTTATCTAGCAACTTTTAATCGTTATCTTGGCTATAATAGTAAGATAGTTTCACTTTAAACTTTAATCTCATTTCATATGTCCTAGGACACATTCTAGAAATATAATTATAAATACACTATAATATAGAAATGTGACAAATTATACGATTTACATAGATATTGTGATGTTATTCGTAGTGAAAGAGGACACGTAGTTGATTGCTTCTTGTCAGTCTTTAAAATATTGTATATGTTTTTTTTTCTATTTTTCAAATAAGTATGTATGTTATGCTGCCTTTACTTATTTCATGTCGTGATAAATTTTGCCCAAAGATATATAGCCCATTATTTTCTTTCGAATTATACCGCCTTATAACTGCATGACACTACCGTGTTATCCATGTTTGTCCATAACAATAATTCCGTAAACGACGCCAGTAGATATAGTTGACATAGTTGGTAACAAAATGCAGTGTCTTACGATATTAATAGATAGTGTTCTAAATATATTTCTGTAAGTGTAAAACATGTTTGCTGGACAATTCCATTGCTGGCAATCGAGATACTGTTTTTATCACCGGGGCGTTTGGATGTCTAACTTTCTAGTATGGCAACACCGAGAAGGCGTTCCCTGTTCGCTTCGATGGCCGCAGTTCTGCCTGTCTTAAAAACAGATAATGAATTGCCCAGTACCGGTAACGAGCTATGTTCTGAACAGAGACGCTGTTCACTCTATTGAGAATTTTCTTTACACCCAAACAGCTGATTGTATGTATCACAAAGCTGCATGTAAAACCATCCATTCGTAGCGTCGGCCGGACACACGCCTACCACAAACTATCAAATTTCCTCAATAGAATTTGAACTTTATGTGTATGGCATATGGTTGAAAATTTATTGAAGAAATTTGACAGTTTTGGGTTAGTTGATGTGCGGCCCTCTTCTCGCGCTCGTCTGTACATATGTGTATGTTTTGGACGTAGTTCGTGGTGTTAGCGGTAAAGTGGGTATTGTTTGAACCGGATAGCTGTAGGTAAATGTCCGGTCTGTGGTCGGCTTAGTGTCTTTTTAAAATATTAAACGTAAGAAAAGGAAAAGGTAAAAATTTCTTTAATCAATTTAATTTAGTAAATAATCATTTTATGTCAGATTTTGTGTTAATGTGTTATCCGTTTGTTTGAACGCTGAAGATGCGTACTGTATCGTGATGTTTTCACCGATTAAGATGTCAGATACATGCTCCTATGTGACGCATTCTTTTTTCATCTACATTTTGCGTAGACAATGTGTCTTTAGTCGATGTTCGGTATTGCATTATCGATACTGAGTCTAGTGCAAGTTATTTTTTCTATTCGACACAGTCATCTAATAATAAGTTGATTGCACAACTTTGATACTTGGAGCTTCCAAACTAAACAGATTGCCATCGAATAGCGTCGGATAACTTACACTAGGCACGCTAAATTCAACAACCATGGCGTAGAGAGCCACAGACGCTCGGAAGATATGTAATGTATGTAAGACGTGGAACAATGAATAAATGTTTTTTATTGCCACATTAGACTTTTATTTCATCTGTAGAAAGCTGTTAAATAAATACGTACAATATAATATTTACAGAGACGTAAATTAACCTTATATTTCTATTATGTACAGTGGATCTATCTGTATTGGACTAAGTATATGAATGACTATTTGTTTTAAATAAATAGTAAATTTTCAGCAAGTTTTTATTAATTAATTTCTTCCATATTGACTTAGCCCAATACTTAACATCAATATATGATTAAAACTACTGAACACGACTTCATAGATTATTTGTGACTGTAATACAAATCGTCCGTCCGTTAACTATTAAAGCTGGAACCTATTTATGTATGTACACACTGCGGTGACCTGTCGGTACGAGCTATTACTAGTGACTACAAATAATTAAATGCAATTTCCCTCAGTATTCTTACAAATGACTAAAACATTAAAAATTATAGATGATGAAGTAATTAGATTATTACTTCCATTGCCGGAAATGAATTTAAATAATTCAACCTTTCAACATTCTCTTGTAATTTGGAAAATATTTTATTAAAAATTAAAAATTCAAATTGTGTTGTATGTTACTGAAAATAATAATAACGTGATTTTAATTATTATTTACACGATAAAGAAATAATAGAACTACGAATACTGGTAATAATATTAAGTACCTCATTTATGTACGTGAGTATTGAGTGTTGCCCGCATAAATAAAGGTGATGTTTGGTAAAATTAAAAAATATTTACATTAAGCCTCTAATGGCGACTCGTGTCAACTGAACTTGATAATAGTAAGCAGCAAATTTCAAGATAAATGTTATTTAATTTTTTTTTTTTTTTGTAGAAAACTTGTGATAAATGAAGACTAGCTTTGTAGTAATACAGAGCAGTTGATATGGTTACATTAATTATTTCCTAAGTTGCATTATGTACTTATAAAGGTAGCTAAACTAACGGCACTATTTGGTAGATTTCCTTACTCAACAATTTATTAAGGCACATTACAGACTTGCGTTTGTCAATCCAGGAATAACATAATTATACTTCTCATTTTTTAGTATAAAATATTAGTTGTTATAGGATGGCATATAAAATCAGAAGTAATCAGCAGAAGTAAGTAATCAGCGTTAGTTAGAAAGTATCTTTCAAGAATTTAAGCAAGTAACACAGAACTTTCTCAATGTTTACAAACCAATTTCAATATTTCTAGAACAAGCTGGCTATTAC
>OY720024.1:1537743-1616954 GCA_963082485.1 Eudonia mercurella | reverse complement strand
AAGATGATGCTATATGTTTTCTAGTAAAAAAAATATCTTGAAGATCTTTTATTTGATGATACCACATTTTTTGTTACAAACAGACTCTTTTGAAATCAACGCTACACCCTCAATTCCAGTTGACACCATCAGCCGCGGAAAATGCACAGTTAAACATAGTGACGTCACATGAATCATGGCGTCAAGTGTCGAGCATAAATCATGCAAAAATATACAAGGCCCAGCCGGCGGCTGCGCGCGTCGTGTAAAATTATGCGGGCCGAGAAACGATCCCGCGGGGAGCACCATTTATTACGGCCAGACGGATTTATGAACGGAACCGACTGCGCACTGATATCTGTGGATGGACAGCGGCATGACAACGGTAACATGTCTGATTATTTTAAACAACCTATATGTGGTAATAGTAGTTAACCTTTTTTTAATAGATAAAATCAAAGTCAAATCGTTTATTCAACATAAGCCTTTACAGACACTCATTGACGTCAAAATTAAAAATCCAAAGAAAAATAAAAAACTAAAAATTAATTTAGACTGCCTCAAAACCAGATACAATAGAAATTTAATTGTCGCCACGCACCCGTGCGGGCTCCGGCATTGAATGGGTTAACTACTGAATCTACTACCAGTTCGGATTTTGGGTGAGCCTTCGACCGAGAAGAGCTGGCAAGAAACTGAGGAGGCTTAGGTATTTCTTCTTCTCCATCTAGAAATTTAGTTAAATTTTTTACACATTAATAATAATAGTCCAGCCAGTGCAAGCGACTTATTTCCGCACGCATTTGTCTACAATATAGGTAGTCATTTACCTTATAATAAGCTTTCTTAATTAAAATATATTTAACATGATAGTTCAAGGTATACCACCAGTTATGAGTTAGCTGCTTGTTGCTAAAGCGCTGTATAATTCTATATAATAAAACTGTCGGTTAAATGCAATAAATAAATAAATAATACTTATTTATCAGGTAAGTGATTATATACCTAATCATACTAATATTATAAAGCTGAAGAGTTTGTTTGTTTGGTTAAACGCGCTATTCTCAGGAACTACTGGTTCGAATTGAAGAATTATTTTTGTGTTGAATAGTCCATTTATTGAGGAAGGCTATAGGCTATATTAAAAAAAAATTAAAAATAAAAGTCCACCCGTGCGAAGCCAGGGCGGGCCGCTAGTTATGTATCATTCATCATTTATCAGCTCAGTTATCATCATTATCATTCATCACATCATTCTAAGTAAATATTAGCTTCTCAACCTCAACTACTTCACGCAGCATCTTATAGTAAAGTAATGACGATCAGTTGTATAGATTTTAATAATCATTTTATGTTCCTGCAACTATTGACTGACTACCTACTGACTGATTTACAAAGACCAGATTGTATACATAGGTATAAGCAAATGTCTATATATCAATATAATTGAATGCGAAAGTTTAAGCATTGCATAGCCTGAACATTTAAGAAATAAATATATTTATGAACTCCTTGTTAAACAACTTTATGGTAGTGATTTAGAATAGAATATTTAGAGCAATAAATTGCGATGCCAAGAACCAGCGAGCGTAGCAAATGCAATTTACGAACAATTGTTGTTTATGATCATAACGAGCTACTGTGGCGACGACGTCAGTGTAAACCAACTTTTAATAGTGACAAATGACAATGCTTTAAAACCAAATATCAACTAAATTTATGAAGGCTATAATACTCCATTATTATATTAGGCATCACTTTACATTCCTTTACTGACTATAAATTGGCAATAAGTGTCCAATTAAATACGTAAATATGTCCGCGGAAACAATTTAATATTATTGAATGTCATTCCGTTTTTCAGTGACTGTGGATCACTGTTTCAATAATCATCGTTACCATAGGAATTCTGCTCGAAGAATGTATGTTCAGCGTTAGCATGTTCATCTTAAATACATATTATTATGTATTATTAACCAAATTTTTTAGTAAATCGTTGTTTATAGGTTGCATGTTGTGACTACTTTATTTAGTTGTGCAATTCTTTGTTTATATAATGTTGTGTGTATCACATTAAGTTTTGATGTAACAACTTTTGGTGGTCCTTAAATAAAGAAAAGAAAAGAAAAGAAAATAAGCAGTCTGTTCACATAAATCGGTTAGGAATACTTCGGGAACTAGGAGGTGTACCTCAATGAATTTACCTCTTCATGCATCAGACAGTACGTAAACTCATAGTAACAATACCAGTGAACCTACTTAAATCTAATGAATTAGAGCTTCCGTTTCTTAGAATTAATGGGAAAATAATAATTATTGCATGACGTACAATTGTCGACATTGATTACAGCTCCTTTGGCTTGCAGAGTAGATAGAGTAGATAATGTTGATTAATTTCGACGAGTTGGATAAGTTTGGTAGTGCACCTGACCCGGCATGTCATGGGGTGCGGGTTCAAATCCCGCTTGTGGATTTTTTTCAACACTTTGTCTTTTTTCAAATTATTGGGAAAGTTAAAGAAGGTAATCACCCTCATGACTAGGCTTAGGCCCTCTCACTAACAGTTTGGGAGATAGTACCCATAATACACCAAAAGTGAAGGTTACCAACCCTCACTTTTGGTGTATTATGGGTCTACATACCTTAGCGACTACGGAAATTGCTGCGCCCGAAACTCAAGAAAGTTAGACTATTTAGAAAATAAGACATTGCTCAAATAAATAAAATAAACTAAATAAATAAATAAACTTTCCTACATTCACACCAATTATAGCTTCTCTTGGGCTAGCCAAGAGAAGCTTCGTTATGAAACTCGTTAAAATGGTTACTAAACAACGGATAAACATACTTAAAATACTTAAATACATACTTATTATACATAGAAAACACCCAGACCCGAGACAATTTAGAAAAAAAATAATTTCTAAATAGTCTCGGCCGGGGATCGAACCCGGGACCTCAGAGATGGCGACACCATGAAAACCGGTGTACAAACCACTCGACCAAGGAGGTCGTCAAATAAGCAAAAGTATGTTGTCAGTGAAGATGGACAGCAAGACTTAGACGGTACATAAGGACGGTTCCATTATATCATCAGAAGAAAGCGTAGAACACCGCGCCACTGCCGAAACCATGGCCACCATCGTAACGCTACTAACCTAGTGACATTTAATTGGATAAACAGTTAGTCGGCGACCGCCAATTATTGGCATTATCCCGCCGAATGCGAGACCGGGGCCCGTTACCCCAGTTCCGTTTACGACTGGCAAATGTCACCGAGGCATTTCTTACGCTCTCCTGCACAGGGCTATTAAGCCGAGGCACATAATAAATAGGTGCAGAAGGGTGGCTCGGCCGATAGCGATTATATTAACTACGCTACGTTAAAGCCTACAACATTGTAAGGTTTAAAAATTTGCAACAAAAGCAAGAAGCTTCAATTCATTCCTATTTATTGATGTAACTATTTAATTACCTAATACGCGGTAACTTTTATATGAATGTCGTCGACTCATTGTAACAAGGTGCGCGAGGCGCGCCGGCTGACTCACGCACGACTGGCCCTTCTCCCGAGTATCTGTACGAATGCGTCTAATCTGCGTGCGCTTGTATCTCTCGTTTGTATGGAATCGCCCTTCTGTACCTAATTATTTTGTGGCCGCGACTCGCTAGATATTGTAGAGCGGTCGGATTCGTGGACATTTCGCAATTGTTATTGCCTTGCTCGATGTTAATCGAGCCGCTAGGAGTGCTTGTTGACTTTAATGCCTTTGTTGAAACTGTCCCTGGAGGTGGGTGCTATTGAATTTAGCGCTTTTGCTTTGGAAACCGTTACACTTACTATTGTATATCCTATTTAATTTACCGCCACTGTGATATAGCGGTTAGACCCACGGGGCTCAGAGCTAAGATAAAAGCTTGAGCACTCTCCAGTTAAGGAATAAAATAGGTAAAAAAAACTTGTGTCTTCCATCTTGTGACTAATTCATTCTGTCCTAACAGTCATGATTATCAGTAGATTATTTATTTTAATAGATTATTTTTAGATTATCAATGGCTAAGACTGTGAACTGGGGTGCGACGAGCGGTGACAGCGTTCAACTTCATACCTACATTTGGTTATTGATATCAAAGGCGCAGGGAGCGGAGTAGAACGGGCCAAAGACGCTGCACCAAGACCGGCAACGCATCTGCGATTCATCTGTCCTTGCCTGTGTCCATGGGCGGCGGTAATTGCTTCCTATCAGGTGACCCGCCTGCTCGCTGCCTCCTTCTAATATAAAATAACCACTCCCCGCCGCTCCCCAACACTATCTCGCCACTCCCCGTTGATCCCCGCTGCCGCCGCCGCTGTCATCCAGCTTATAGCTTAGCGTTTGCAATGCTGGGGCCATAGGAGGGCCAGGCTCACCTCGCAGGTGTCGCAGGCGCGGCCGGTGGCGTGCGGCCTGCAGCGACACTGCCCGGTGCGGATGTCACACGCGTTGCTCTCCGAACCCAACTTTGAGCAGTTGCAACCTGGAACAAGGAACACTTAGATGAGTATTAAAAAAAACATTTTATCAGTTAAAGAAAAGTAAAGTACAATTGATGGGTAATGACGTAATCACCACGCTGTTGCCAAATGCGGGCTATTCATCGAAAAAACCGCCACTCGGCCAGCAAGGCATTAACACAGAATAGAATACTAACAGATAGTTTAAAAAATAGCTGAGAGGATAATTCTATGCCAGGCTAAATCCTATGAGATGAGACGTCAAGTTGCTCAGTGGTTGAATTGAAGATGAAAAAAAAATGTGAAGTGTGCTTCCACCTTCGGCCTTATTGTAATTTACCATCAGGTTAGATGAAGGCCAAAAGCTTCCGTACTGTTATGTATGTAATAAATATTTGAAAATTATTTTCCGTTTTGATTGCCTGTAAATAAGAGTCCCAGAGAAAGCATATCTCTTTTATGTGATTTGCGTGGTTGAAAGAATAATATAGGTATTATACTATACAAAATAATTTTGTGAACCAGGCTGAAATGTAAAACTTATGGTCTATGATTTGAAAAAAGTCAAAGTGTTGAAAAAATTCCATGAGCGGGATTCGAACCCGCACCCCGTGACATGCCGGGTCAGGTGCACTACCAACTATGCTATTGTGACTATTGATTGGATTGCCAACTCGCCGAAATTTAAAAAAAAGTAGGTAGTTTTTTTTTCAACACTTTGTCTTTTTTCAATTTGTAATTTGTTCGCAACAATATTTGCGTAAAATTATCCTAATCATAAATATAGCTTGCCTAATTCTTTACTGGTCTTTCAATATTTGTAAAAATATTAAGATCGGATCATTGGGCTCCTTTGGCTTACAGAGTACCTAAGAGTAGATAGTGTTGATTAATTGCGGCAAGTTGGATAGAGCCACGATATCATAGTTGGTAGTGCACCTGACCCGGCATGTCATGGGGTGCGGGTTCGAATCCCGCTCGTGGATTTTTTCAACACTGTCTTTTTTCAAATTGTAACTTGTTCGCAACAATATTTGCGTAAAATTACGGTCTATGGTTTAAGAAATGTATTTCGTTAGAAAGAATACATTATCCATTTGACTAAAGAAATTCAAATTTACCTCAGCACTAATTCAAGATAGAAAATAACGAACTTAAATTCGTAAATGCAAATCTCATCAGTAATTTACCATAACCGGTAAATCAGTAATAGGTACTATGATTGTTAAACAAGTGACATTCATGATAGGCTTTCAGTTACGTAATATAACATTAGTACAATTAATTATAACGAAGGGTTGGGCCCGCTTCAACAACACAACTTTATGCTAAGCGCAACATTTGACCCAGCCGTGATGCAACGGCTAGAGTTGCCCTAGCGGTTGATAACCGATATCGATATTTTTTTAGCTAAGACAGACAGTTTCTAGTGCGAGTTCCGTTCGTCATTCGATCACGTTATCGAAAACGAAAATTTGTATGGCATTGAAGCACTGCCTCCTGGTGGAAAACGAGGAGAGTTACAATTTTGCCATAGACATTCTCGTTTTCGCTAACATGATCAAATGGTAAAACGAGTTTCACTACTCGGACTAGGCACCCTGGCATTGTAACAGCATTAGGGACATGAGTTAAACTTTGTCATACACTTTGCTCTCGCATGCTTGAGCCTTAAAAATATAAAACTAATTTTACCTGTAACGTTGTTTACATCGATAGCGAACATCCTTAGCGTTATCTAGCGTTATCTCCCCGTTAATGCTACAAGCAATATTGGCGTTATTGGCGGGCCCCGATTAATCTATTTTAACATGCAAAATTATGCGCGCGATAAGACTAAGCTAAAATATGGCTAAAGCAGAGCGAGTGCACCCGCACGCGTTATGACGGCCTAAAAGCTTTCGCACATCGGATACTGATTTATGGCCACTGTTAACGGATATTGGGTGTTTAAGAACCGCTCGAGTTTATGGAGCCAATTGTGGTACAACGAATAAATATGTTGCGGCTTTAGAAAGGTGGGTATAATTGGTATCTCTCTATTGGTTGGTAACTGCAGCGAGGGTAATGAAAAATGGTAGTTCTGAGCGTAGTAACTATTGTCGATTTTAATATATTCGTACATGACCGCATTGTTTATTATTATTTTAGAAGTTAAGTTTGTTTTCCAATAGAAACAAGAAATTTGTAGGATAGGAAAAAAGTTTGAAGTTATTATTGAAATACGGTAATTTTTCGTAACATCTCAACTGAACGTGAAGAAATTTAAAGGGCTTGTTGTGGACTGTATTAAAATATAGTAAATAGGTTTATAAAATGAAAAGCAGCGTTCAAGAGCAATGACAGAAGAAGAAGAATTTAATAAAATAAAACAAATGTCAAAAGAAAAACAGTCTGTCAAAATTACAATAAAAAAGTATAAAAAAAACAACCAAATAGGTTCTATTCCTAACATTCTCCCCTTCCGTGCAAGAAACTGCTGGAAGCAAAAGAGAAATAAAAAAAAACTAAACAAACTAATTCCTTAACATGAATGAACTTAAATTAAAAGGAAAACAAAATAAAAATTAGAAATATTAAAATGAAACTACCTAACTGGCAACAAAATTAACTTCTTAGCGGGACGCCTAAGTAGTCCCGCTCTCGTCGGTACTTCCGCAACCCGCACGAAACCATCTTTCCCAGGAAAAACGGAAGTTATCCGACCCCTGGGCCAGGTTCCTCGTGGGAGATTGCCGTCAAAAATAAAAACAAGGTCTCCAACTTTTAAATTTTGATGACCACCACCAACTGCGTGCCTAGGGACAAGTGAGGGCAGATATTCACGCACCCAACGACGCCAAAAATGGTCAGATAGGCGTATAACTTTTTTCCATTCTGATCTGCCATGTAAATCTGAATCGGAGAGAGTGACTGCTGCTGGAACACCTGACGAAGAGCCCAGAAGAAAGTGACTCGGCGTAAGAGCTTCCTCTGTAGCTTCAGCAGCGATGTACGTCAGTGGTCGACTATTGATGAGCGCCTCCGCTTCTGCCAGTAAGGTTTTCAATACTTCGTCCCGCGGCTTGCTTTCCTTCAGCGCTACTTTAAAAGCAGTTTTCACTGACCGAACAAGCCTCTCCCAGGCTCCTCCCATGAACGGTGATCCCGGAGGAATGAATCGCCAGCGAATGCCTGTATTGGCAGCATGTTCTTCCACACTATTTCCATAAAGCTGTCGCAGTTCTTTCGTAGCTCCCACAAACGCTGTTCCGTTGTCACTCCACATTTCTGTTGGGGTTCCACGTCTAGCTGCGAAGCGACGTAAGGCCATGACGGCGGAATCAGCTGACAAACTGTGGACCACCTCCAAATGTACTGCTCTGGTAGTAAGACACGTAAAAAGGGCCACATATCGTTTTTCCGTTCGTCTCATCACGCTGACTTGAACTGGGCCAAAATAGTCTACACCAGTAAAAGAAAATGGACGTTGATGGTGAGCAAGTCTGGCTGCTAGTAGATCGCCGATGGTGAGCAAGTCTGGCTGCTAGTAGATCGCCGATGGGAGGAATGTCCGGAATAGCTTTTCGTATCCTGCAGAATTGACATGTACGTGTAACTTTTCGTATTGTGCTTCTGAAATGAGCAATGTGGTACTGTTGGCGCATTTCATTAAGAACAATTTCGTTGTTTGCGTGAGCAGCCTTTTGGTGATAGTCCAAAATAAGGAGATGCATGGCACGGTGATGTCCGCTTAAAACTATTGGCTGAGAAACCGAACGTTGAACATTCTCCACAGCCCTGGTTCGACCTGCCAGTCGAATCAAGCCATGCTCATCCAAAATTACATGAAGTCCATGTAACTTATTATCTCGTGGCAAGGGCATCTTTGAGTATAAATATCCAAGCTCCTGAGAGAATGCTTGAGATTGACAGAATTTCAAAGTATGTATTCTTATACTGTATAAGAGCTCGTTCAATATCCTCGGCCATAATATAAGGAGAGTTAGAAAAGCAATTGCCAGTTTCAACTATATTATATGAGATAATCTTGTTTTTAAGCCAACTTATTTTAAATAAACATACACCTCTCCTTTTAAGAACTCTTAAAAATAACTTTCTAATATACAATTGCGCTAATGCGGTAGCGCGTAGAAATCGTAGCCAGGAACTAAAACGATTACAATCTGCCACTAGTGGCGTGCTGATCCTAGCTACAGTTTCGTTATAACTAATTGTATCCGAAATAGGTGGTTTCGCGGAATTTTTAACTTCGAGCAATGAAATAAGACCGCTGTCAGTGAGTTCGGTAGGCCACTGATTAGGTGGCAGAGTTAAAAATGGTGGACCTTTAAACCATCTGCTACTCTCAGAAAGAGTCAACGAGCGTGCACGAGTAGCGTCGTCAGCCACATTACACTGAGTCGGCACCCAACGCCACTCCTGCATAGCTGTTAATTCAGCTATCTCGCCTATTCTGTGAGCTACGAAGGGCTTAAAGGTGCGTGCGTCATTACGCAGCCAACACAAAACATTTTTGGAATCCGACCAAAAACATCGTGACGACGGTTTGTGAACGACTGCACTACAGATTGAAGCTGCTAGCCTCGCTGCTACAAGCGCAGCCTGAAGCTCCAACCTGGGTATGGATACTGGTTGAACCGGAGCTACTCGTGCTTTGCTACAGATAAGCGAAATATGAACAGAACCATCAGAAAAAACGAACCGCCAATACGCCGCAGCAGCATAAGCGTTCTCACTCGCATCACAAAATACGTGTAGCTCTCGTTTCACTGGCGACGACTTACCTATATACCAACGCGGTATTTTTAAGGATGTAACCGTCAAAACATCAGAATACCATTGGTTCCATTTAACATAGTCTTCACGCGGGAATTAAATCCTGAAATAAAATGCGGCCTTTAATCGTAAGTGGTGATAATAGACCTAATGGATCAAATAATCGCATAATTAAGGACAAAACTGTTCGTTTCGTTATTTTATCGGGAATTTTATGAACTGAGCTAACGTTGAAACCAATGGTATCTGTTGACGGATGCCAAATTAGCCCTAATGTACGAACACTTTCGGGAAAGGAACCTAGGCTTACCTCTGAAGGCTGATTACGCGAGTCAGGAGGAATGAAACGTAATGCTGTGAGCTCATTAGACACCCAAGCACGCATTTGAAGGCCCGCTTGTTTATGGATTAAAGCCACATCACGAGCCATGTCAGCAGCTTCCACAATGGTATCTAAACTAGCTAAATAATCGTCCATATAATGATTGACTAAAATTGCTTCAGCTGCCTTTGGATATTTATGTTTAAAATCTAGTGCATTTTTGTTTTTAATATATAAAGCTGTGAAAGGGCTCGATGCTGCACCAAAAATCATTGATGACATACGATAGGGCGTTATAGGAGAGTCAGGCGTTGCGCGCCATAAAAAACGCTGAGTGTCACGATCTTCTTCGCGTATTTTAATTTGTGGAAACATTTCCTGGATGTCTCCGGAGAGTGCAACTCTACCTTCACGAAAACGAAGCAAAATATCAAAAAGTGATTGCAAGAGATCGGGACCCGCAAGCAACATAGAATTTAAGCTTATGTTATCACATTTTGCCGCAGCGTCATGTACCACTCTTAATTTACCTGGTTTGTTTGCGTTGGTAACCCCGAAATGTGGCAAATACCAAGTTACGGATGACAAGCTTGAAGTAAAAGAGCAAGGCTCAGCATAACCCTTGTCGATTGTATCTTGGACATTGCGTCGATAATGTTCGGCGTACTGTGGATCTCTAACAAATTTTCGCTCTAAGCTTTTAAGCCTACATAAGGCCAAATTGTAAGAACCCTTGGGAACTTCGAGGCTATCACTGCGCCACAATAGGCCAGCCTCGAAGCGGCCGCTTGGCAAACGAAGAGCAGTACGATCTAAAATGAAAATTGCACGTTCATCCTGCGATGAACGCGGTACTTTGCTTGAAATTCCGATTGAATCCAACATATAATAGTTTTTAATCATAAGGTCGATATCTGATAATTTACTAAAAGTGTTGCAATGATTAACAAACTCGACAGACTTCGTTTTACTGCTGGCGAACCCAAATAGTACCCAACCTAATGCTGTGCGACAGGCGACAGGCTCTGACCGGCTGCCTTGTCGTGTTTCTTTTGATATTATCAAATGCCAATTGTCCATTCCCACAAGCAACATGGGAGTGGCATTTTTATAAACTATAGAATCGCATAAATCGGCTAAGTAAGGAATAGCTTTAACTTTATCGGGACTAATAGTACTTGTAGAACTCAAATTCAAATTTTTGATCGAGCGAGCGTTTTTGATTTTATAGCCATTGGTACAAAACTTGCCTCGAATGTGAAAATCAACAAACTGAACTGACGTTTGTTTAGATAAACCATTAACGCAGTGCATGCGTAGCGAAGCTTGTGGTCCATAAGCACCGATTGCGTTAGCGACTGATGAATCTATAAACGTTCCTGTCGAGCCATCATCCAAAAGTGCATACGTATCTACACTTCCTTTTGGGCCGCTGAGTGTAACCGCAATTAACTTAAGAAGAGGTTTTAAAGAAGGTGAGTAAACAGAAGATGAGCTCGAGTATGCGTGACCAACGACGTCACGGTTCTCGCTGAAAGTCACGTCAGCATTAAAAGACGTGGACGGGCTTGGCTCGGCAGATTCCAATGGTGCTTCGGATATGTTGTTAACTTGCAAGTCATGGTGCAGCAGCTGGTGGTGTCTACGGGAACAACCATTCGCCGAACACAAAGTCTTAGGACGGCAAGTACTGAACCTATGTTTATTTCTCCTTAAACACCGAACACAAACTTTATTTTCTTTCGCCCACGTCCACCTATCACCAGTCGACAAAATTAAAAACTTAGGGCAGTTATCAATATCATGATTAAAGGTTTTACAATAATGACATAAATTTGTAGATAAACTTGTATTGGCCACTCTTTTTGTAGTATTTGCGTTACTGCTATTAGTTACAAAACTTTTCGAAGTTATGGAGTTAGAAGTGTTTACGTTAACGTAATGACGCTGAACGGAATTGAAAGGTTTGACAAGTTTGACAGAATGGACGTCTAAGTCAGTCATAAAACCAGAACAACTTCTAACTTCTGCCTCGTGATCCAGAAACTGAGACAATGCGTCCAGTTTAAAAGTTGAATGGGCTCTATTGTAAGAATAATGAGCCCATTGCGCTCTCAATGCGGATGTTGTGGACTGTATTAAAATATAGTAAATAGGTTTATAAAATGAAAAGCAGCGTTCAAGAGCAATGACAGAAGAAGAAGAATTTAATAAAATAAAACAAATGTCAAAAGAAAAACAGTCTGTCAAAATTACAATAAAAAAGTATAAAAAAAACAACCAAATAGGTTCTATTCCTAACAGGGCTTAAAAAGGGGGATAATCTAAGAAGTATTAAAAAATGGTATTTCGAAAAGAAGTCGTTATCAACATACCAAAATGTAAAAATTTATAAAACCTCTCTATGTACCAAGTTTGATTTCAGCCGTTAATATTGTTGATTATAATAATAAGCTGACCAAATACCGTATTGGTTTTAAGATCAAATTTAATGAACCAACATTAACAAAGTGCTGATAAAATGTATTAGCTGAGACAGCGCCTTTCTCCAACTAAGTATAATTGTTAGTGCTCAGCTCCGGCTGTGAACTGAATTTACATCGTCACAATGGCTTGTTATTGAAACTTGCGCATAATACTGAAGGCTTATTACGAAAATCTAAGCATAGATCTTAATATATCTATTTGAGATACTTAGACTTTACAGAGATTGAAGAGGCGATGGTGCAGTGGTTAACGCGCCCGGTCTGTGAGTGCTGAGGTTAAGCAACTTTTGCAAAGGCCGGTGATCAAAAATGTATCATCTTGAGATCCTCCGTGCTTCGGAAGGCATGTAAAGCCGTTGATCCCGGCTGCATTTGCAGTCGTAACCAACCTCCTATCCGCACTGAGCCCGCTTGGTGGTTTATGGCCCGTACTCCCTATCCATCCATAGGGAAGACTCGTGCCCCAGCAGTGGGGACATAAAATGAGATGATGATGAGACTTTACACTAAGTATCTTTACTTTCAAATAACCGCCATCGCCTAATTGATCAGTAATCCCGCTCGTGGTTTTTTTAACGCATTTACCGAAGTTGCCGTTTGTCGTACTTTACCAATGCATCAAGTAGTGTGCCTCAAGGAACATATCTAGGTCCTATACTTTACATAGTAAAATTTTTGGCATAGGTAATTGGAAAAGCGAGACATGCCTAATCGAAATAAGATAATCGTAATAGGACCCCGGCTCAGGTGCAGGTGCCGCACGCTCTCATACTGCGCCTGCGCAGAAAGGGCACGTCCGCAACTATTTATGTTTGCTTTGTTTGGAATGCGCTGATTACGATAACGCTACTTTCTGAGTAATACGCTGAAACGGCCATTTTAGCTTTATAGTTAGTGAGAATTGTGCAGAGCTTACTATGTTGGTAGAATGGAGAATTATGAATGAATGTTTGCTTTTCAAAACATTTAATAAAAGTAACAATCAAATATTCAGATATCATTATTAATAAGCAATTGATCCGACATGACGAAAAGGCAGAAAATAGAAAAGCACTTCACTTCCCGTACGGAATCCTTAACCAATGTGTAAGGTCTTGCTATTTATAACTAAACTAAAGGAACAAAACAATCCTGTTAACTATTTTTTTATTACAAGATCCGCAATACAGTCTGCTAAAGTAGTAGAGGTAGGCTTACAACACATCTTCTTAAAACCCATCAAAATGTAAACGAGTGCCAGCAACATGTACGGAACAGTTCCGTCAATGCGAAAATCGTATAAGTATACGAATAAAACGATGGCAACAAAAGAAAAAATTAAGAGCGTTTCTTGGACCTACATATAAAAAAAAAATTCAATCTACACTGCCTTTATGATTTCAAATCGTATCTCTTACTTGGTAAAACTTGAACGATAACTGTAATGCGATGAAGTCATTCCAGTGCCATTATCCGCCATTAACAAATGGAACACCAATAAAAATACAATAAAACTAAAAGGTGCTATGTTTTATGATAAATCGAATCGGTTTCCATATACACATGTAACTTGTATAAGACACACACTCGTTATGACTTCTTTGAATGCTTGTTGGTTTCATTAATTATCTTGTAAATGTATTTTAGCATGATCTCAGCTAAGCGCCTCATTATCATTCGAACCAAACGTCCATGTTAACTGAAGTTGCTTCAAGAGAATTATGTTAACATCCCACAACGCTCGCCGCCTCTCGAGACTTTATGCAAATAGGAAACTATCCGACATTCAAAGCCATTCTGCGTACTGGTTACTTGATTTTCCAGCAATTACACCTCAACGTGGCTCCTATAAACTGAATGGAAACTTAATCACAATAAATCTCTTATTTCTGTTGGATTGCGCAATAAAAGCAAAGTAGGCTCGCGTTGCCTTCCGGATCGTTAAACTCAACCTGTAGGATGGCAGACATGAGGTCTCGCTAAAGGCTTTGTTTTACTGGGTATCCGGTGGCGAAATAACCTTGTGAGTCAGTCAAGTATTTAAACTTGACTATGAATTAAATAAAATGGACATTTGCTTTTCTAACTCTGACCTGCTTTTTGAAAAAAAAAATACGTGAACAGACTCTTGTGATAGCTTTTTTTTATTTATAAGATGGATCGATTTTGCAAATCGCTATACTGAGATGATAAGACTGCTCTGAAGCTACAGCTACAATTTACAGTTTCAAACTTTGTTCAACATAGAGTAGTCAATGACTAATGCTAAAGTACTGCTATTTTACAGTGATTATGCTAATGTCAGAACTGTAGAGTAATCAACTTAAAAAATGTAAACTTTGTTTACTAAAGAGAAAGCATATTAAACAAAAAGTGTGTGAAGTGGCATTGAGCTATTTAAAAGTGGTAATACGTCCCATAAAGCGGCGGGGTGCAGGCCACACCTGTCGCGCGTGGAAGGCGCACGCGCAGCCTGCGCGTCTCGTGCGTCACTTGACCCGGATGGCCGCCTGCGCATAGCCTCTACCAAAGTTCTACGTACCGGCAATATTTTAGGGTCTCGGGTGTGCTAATACATAAACGTCTCAATAATTTGACGGTAGCCTGATTTTAAGATTAGGCCTATGGGAAGATAGTCAAAGTCAGGTACCGACACACGTTTTTAGACGTTTACAAAAAGATAAAATCGAGGCCTTTTACTAGTAACAGTATCCTTTTTATGGATCCACCAATAAAAACTAGAACCGAAGACCTCTGCCTGCTTCCTTGAAACTGCTTGAGTGTCTTGAAATTGAGCACAGAGGTGTTGTTTAGTGAGTCAAATACGGACGTCACGCATAAATAGTTGAATTTAGATTTTGGGAGTATTGGGTGTGAGTATTGGGGGAACGGCGTAGGATATAGAGAAATATAGATCCATCCTTTACAAGCTGGTTAAACTCGATGTAACTATCTGGGGGCACGGCCCCCACCAAGTCGAGCAAAAAAGCGTCACGGCCGTACCATCTTTTTCTCGAAGCAATTCAGACCATTTTCGACCCCCTGTAACTTCGTTGTGGATAAAACTAGAAGACTGAAATTAAATACCGACTAAATTAATAACCGACCGAATAAATTAATAACCGACTTGGTATTACATGGATCTCACAACTTTTTACCGCAGAACAACTGAGTTGCGAGACTTGGTTTTTTTGACAAGTATTGTTTTTGATGGGATAGTATTTATTAAATCTTACTGGTTATCTGGAAGAAATCGCTTAAAAGCGATAAGACCGCCAAATTGTATGTTTTATAGTGTTAGAATAAAAGTATTATCTATCTAATAAAAATGGATATTATATCACTGTAATTAATTAGCACAAGAGAAATGTCTGTAGCGTGGCGGGTGCGCCGCGCGGTCTGGGCGCGCGATGAGTGATTGGCGGCTGACCCGGATAGCGGCGCGCGCGCATCCTCATGCCACGGCGGTGTGTGATAAAAGAGAAGTAAGTAAGGTCTGCACATCATTTATACCCTATCCAAATTCGATTCGACCCCTTCGCAGAATCTAGTAGGGCACCGGGACACGCACTAGTGCGTGATGCCGTTCCCCCTAGAAAACCTCCGTGGGGGATTCGTTTCACACGGCTTGAGGAACCCTTTAAGTTTCTCGCCACCCCCAAAAAAGCCCGGTGCAGCTAAATGCCGATTGAGGCAATCAGCAAACTCTTTAAAAAAACAATATACAGGAACAGCCCTTTTTATTTACCACGTTAAATGCTTTTGGCAACCCGGGTTATATGGGATTACCCTCCTCTTCCCTCGTCCAGCTTTTAAAAACTCGACGAGGGGCTTTTCCACAAAGCAGATGGGTAAATAAACACCTCACTGTGTAAAACGGATAATAACTATAAATTGCCACCCTTGATTATGCTTAATATCAGCAGGTCGTCGGTTCAATCCGGCTCGAAGGACCATAAATATGTAGGTGCAAGTGAACAAGCCCGAATATCTTTTATGAACGAATCTTTACCATAATGATAATACCAAGAGGAGTAAAAGTCTTATAATGTGATTGAAATGATAATATATTGATGAATATGATTACGCGCGGCGTGATTGATCACCGATGACGACCAAACTATAAAAAAGTGATTAGCCGTTATACTGTCACCCACTGCCGGGTAAAGGCCTCCAGCATTGAAATGAAGTCATCGCTCCATATAATGAGTATTGGCGTAATCACAATCACAATCACGCTTGCCAAATGCGTGTTGGTGATACCATCACAAACCAGGGCTATGCATTGAAAAATTCTAAACACACCTTACCAGACTTGATAACTGAACCCAGGACTTTCAGATAAAGGGCCGGGCGCATTACCTAAATAAGAGCATTGTTGCGTAAATATGCTGGCGTGACAAATTGTACACACAAACCAGTACAGCTCGCATAACGCATATGCATTTTAAGTCTCAGTTTCTGAGTAATCAATATGTATTTTTCTTTCTTAAATTATTAGGTCCTCTATCAATGAGTACATTACATACAGAGAAAAAAACGCCGACTGTCTCACTACCTACCGGTTTTGTCACTACCTACATTTAAATAACACTTAAAAATGACTAATAATAATAATAATAGCTTGGGTCTATCCCCGCTGCCGGTGGCAACCTAGGTTAAGTTTTTTTATAATATTTTATATTGTAAATATGTTTTTATATAAAATATTGTAAAAAAAAATTGAATAGTAATAATATGAAAAAAAAATAAAAAAATATTTAAAAATGTAAATTTATATGAGAAAAAATAAATAAAGGAATAATAATGATAATAAGAAACGAACTATTTTTTATATCATATGGGTAAGCACAGTGCCTTCAATCTCATCTAATGTTATGTGATGATAAGGCCAATGGTGGAAGTGGACTTCACCCGGGTCCTCAACTAAGTACTGAGGCACTGGTTATCTTATCTCTAGCTGCCGGAACACAACAATGCTACAAACATTGATGTTATGACGACATAGTTAGATAAGATGGTGGTAACTAGCCAGGCGGACAAACAAGTCCAATCACCAACCAAACCGAGTACACAAGCATGTACTCCCCGCTGGGAGTCGAACCCAGGACCTCGGGGTCTAAACCGGTGGTCTTAACCACTAGACCACAGAGGCGGTTGAAAAAACTTTATAAATACATATACCGAATATATGCAGTTGTACCTATAGTGACAATATTTACAAAATAAAATGTATATACGAGTACATTACAAGAAATAAATACTAGAATAGAATAGACCAGAATATTTCTATACTAATATTATAAAGAGGAAACTTTTGTATTTTTGTAGGTATGTTTTATTTTTTTTTAAGTAGCACGGCAAATGACTCTATTTCACCTAATGTTAAGTGAATATGGAATCCAGATGCGACGACAACTGGTGCAGCGTGAAAACAACGTAGCATCAGTTACCCTCACTCTGCCGGCCCACAAGGTGCCTCTTCACGCCTCGTTTGAAGGACCCCATATCATAGGAAGGAGGGAAAACGTGTGCTGGCAAACTATTCCATGTATGTTTATGTATATATATACATAAACATACATGCAACGAATAAATTCAAAACTACTGGACCGATTTAAAAAATTCTTTCACCGTTAAAATGCTACATTAGTGCTGAGTAACATAGGCTATATTAAAAAAAATGTCCACCCGTGCGAATCAGGGACGGGCCGCTAGTATTTAATAAAGTGACCAACACTCAATGTGTTAGTATTAACTTATTAATAATGTACCAAAAGTTTATCTGCAAAAATATTTCATTCGCATACTGTGTTACTGTTCTATTGTATGCAAAAGGATTTATGCATCTGGTTCTTGAATGTATCGATCGGCAGATTGACTGGCAGCCGACCCAGATTGTCATCCCAGCGGAAACGTCTGCGATTGCGCCCCGATGGACGTTTGTTTGTATATTGAATGGTGGCAAGAGCTCTTGCTTTCAAAAGTGGTACATAAAATATACTAGTTGGCAGCCGCGACTTCGTCTGCATAGAAAAAATATTAGCAGTAGTCTGTTTCTCATTCAAGGTTTCATCTCTCTCCATCCTTTACCTACCAATTATCAGGCGTGAAAAGGTAATATCTACGTTTATGAGTAAAGTTATATAAAATTACAAGTTAAATAGCTTGTTTTTTTTGTCCGGGCCAACTGCACTAGGTAGTCTTTTATTACATTCCTTGCCATTCGCAATCGGCACGGGTTGGACGCGCGATGCAAGATGGATTGTTTAATTATCCGCGAGGTTGCTTTCCAAGTCTTTTCCCGGCGGCCGACACACTTGCCGGTGAATTCATGTTTTATTCGTTGCGCTAAAACCTACAATGTTCGTTGACGAACATGGCACACGGCTGCTGTCCTTGTGTGAATCTAAGCGTTGCATACGGAAAGATGTACTGACGGTATGACGCTGAAAAGTGAAGCTGAAAATGCCGTGTGAGGCTAGGGTTACCAGATGGAAAAATGAAAAGTCCTGAGAAAAAGGATGATTTCCATAGAAAAGTCCTGAGATTTTGTCGTAAACGTAGGTAACTCACAAATCTGTGGAAAAAAACTCTGTGTTTTTGTCTAGGTATCTATATCCTTTGAGTTCTGTGAAAATTACGAGTCACTCCGCCACGCGAGCGCCCACGGGCTCACACGGGGTGTCAGTCAGTTCGAATTAAGTCATAAGTCATATATTATTTTGATTGAGTCATAATTATAAAAAAAAAAATTTGAACTGTTTTATTGAAAAATCGAAAAATCCTGCTATTTCCAAAGTCTGGCCGCAATCCTGTCAGGAGCCTAGAAATCCTGAGATCTCAGGTCAAATCCGGAGATATGGTAACCCTACGTGAGGCAATCAGCAAACTCACCAAAAAAAATTGTTATTTTTTCCATTCAGCTTGCTTGGAAAAAATAACAAACATACCTGGTTCAATATTCAGTATCAATGAAAACTTTAAGCTTCGTCGGAATGGCGTGTGGAATATTAAACTGGCTGTTTATAGCACATAAACTGAACGTGGAACGTGTTTTGACACTCCACTAGCGAGCTATTGGGGATAGTGTGCGGAGATGTCGACAAGAGTATTTATTTTATTTTGAAAATAGAAATGATTTATCCTTACTATCTATCTCTATCTTAACTCCGTTTACCACTGCTTTTACGTCACCAGTTATGTGGAATCCATCGCTGAGCAAAATGTTCTCAATCATCACCATCATCATCATCATCAGCTCATTTTTATGTCTCCACTGCTGGGGCACGAGCCTTCCCTATGGATGGATAGGGAGAACGGGCCATAAACCACCACGCGGGCCCAGTGCGGACTGGTGGTTATTATCGACTGCTAATGCAGCCGGGACCAACGGCTTTAGAAAGAAAGAAAAGAAAAGAAAGAAAAATATTTATTGACACACACACACACACACACACACACACACACAAAATACAATACAGTCAAAACAAAGCTAACGTTAAAAGAATAAAAAGGAAAACAAGAAAAAACAATTAAATGAGAATATAAACAAAAAGCAGTGTGTGAGGCCAACAAGGACCCTGTCTCAGCATAATACCCCCACGATACTCAAAGATGTGCTGAGTACCGTAGAAGCGCTGTTATTCTGACAGGGCCGGAGGGAGACGACGCGCCGCGACGCCGACAAACAAAATGCCTGTATTATAAACGTTTACTGTATTATAACTTTATTATAAGCTTTACGTGCCTTCCGAAGCACGGAGGAGCTCGAGATGATTAATTTTTGATCACCCATCCGATGACCGGCCTTTGCGAAAGTTGCTTAACCTCAGCACTCGCAGACCGGGCGCTCAATACTTTAATGCAACTCGGTCGAAACGTCGGGTATAAAAAAGTATATTTTCTTTACTAATTTATTCGCGTTAAATTTACATATTATTATTATTATTTATTTTTTTAATTTATCCTGAAGATTTGTACTCTTTACCGGGTTTGTTGTCGCAATCAATTACATGCAAGCAATTTCGTAAAAAGTGTTTTGTATTATTTCAATGAAAATTTTCGCGTAAGCTTTAGAAAACAATAGTTAAAAATTGTACTGAACAAACTCAGGGTTAGATAAGACCGCGTGAATAGTTGCGAGTGTATCATACAGTTTGTTCATTACGAGCCATAAGGAGTATTAATGAATGAACGTAGTAAATAATAAATTACAGTACAGTCTGCATTGTCTGTGTGCCCACAGCCCACGAGCCACGGGCCATTGCGCAACGTTACAAGGCGTTATCAATTTATGATTTGTTTGTCGTACCTATTAACACAAGAACTAGGTACTTACTTAAAGGCATACAGGTCCACGATTCCCAGAATTTACCAAGTGTTCATAGATAGTACGAGTATTCTATAACTTAACCTCGTAAGCCCAGTGTTGAATTACTTATAAATTTACGCCCCTTTGTAATTAGGTACCTACATAATCACATAATCCACTTAGTAGGTTCCGCCCAGAAGAAATTTATTGTGAATGAAAATGTGATAGAGTTAGAACTACACTTGATATTTTTTTTACATATTAAATATATTTTGAGCAATAGATTTCCGTGCATAAAACCTCATATAATAATGGCGGCGCATACATATACGTATCTTATATATTATCTTAAATTTGTACGTTATATTACTTTTATTACACGAACGCACGCACGCACGCACGCACGCACACACACACGCACGCACGCACGCACGGACACATACACACACACACACCCCCACACACCCCCACCCTCTCACACACGCACACACATATTCATTAAACCAATTACAATAATTAAATGAATTCAAATGAAATAAAATAAGGTACATTAAGATCTTCTCACAAAACCGCAAGCACTCAAGTAAGATTCCCTTCCATCAGTACCAAATCAAAGATATTTAGATACCTATCAAAGTATTGTGTATGTGTAGCAATCGACAACAATAAACAAAGTGCTGTCAAAACAAACAACACACAAACAAAGCCCTTATATGTATCGTGATGGCATCACCAGCTCCTCGCATTGATCTAAGCGGCTCGGTGGCCTACTTATTGGTAATTATCAGTTAGTTAATGTTTTGAATAAGCAGCCGCGACCGCGCCAGTGGTAGTGGGTGGCTCATGAAAGACGTTTATAAATGTTTTAGATATAACGTCACTTTTAGGTTGAGGCCCTGAATAAACTAAGCTTACCGAGCTTTTCCATCTATAAATGTCAGCTGAATGGCTGTTTCAATTGTGTAAATTATGTTGGTTCATTTTGTCACGAGCTTTGCTGTAGTTAGTACTTCTTGGCTTTGTAGCCCGTCCTTAGGGACAGGTTACATATGTTGGTGTAGGTTAGATATGCTGTAGCTAAGAGACCGAATAAGTCGCCTAGCCAAAACCATAACTTAATCTGTGTCAAAACGTCGAATAGACAAATACTCCTTCACCTCAGTGTACCAGTCTAAATTGTTTGTTGTCAGTTGGTGGCAGATTTCCCGCACAGAACCTGGACGGACTTTGAAACTATAATCGCTCCTCCACCACTTGTAGTTTTCCCACTACTTAGGGAATCCTACTAGATTATAGAATATGAACAACAGTGTCACTTTACTTTGTATATTCTAAATAATAATATTAACATTAGATTAGACCGATCAGAGCACCTCGGCTTTGAGCCGGGCTGTCTCTCTCCTGTCTATCGACTATATCAAACCGTTGCAAACCTTTTGAATTTTACATATTCGATGATTCAAATATTCATCCAGACTAAAGAGGCTTACATACAAATGCAATAAAATAACTTTTACTATGAGCTGCATATAACCTCCTTACACTACAAATCAGAGGTATCGTAGATAATTGCGTTGAAGTTTCAAAGGTATGGTAAATATTACTGGGTAAAGCAATAATAAAGCGTTAGTTATAGTACCGCCGTGAATTTTGACAAGTAAAAAGTATATGTTTTTTATTTTACAACAGAATAGAGCTTAACTTTCGTCTTACCTGAAGATAAAACCCAAGGAGGATAAAACCGAAAGTACAAGCTCACTTCACCTATCAGAAACGCCATGCGAAACTGACAATTTTATTACTTCTAATCGACATTAAGCGACTAGCGAGAGCCACTATTCGTAATAGTGGTTTTTATAGTGTATCACAGTTAGCTCTATGAATTACTAATAGACAGATGCCTACACATAAATCAAAAGAGAATGCTCTTGCGGTACCCGCAACATAAAATTCAAAAGGCACTTTTTACAAGTCGTAAAATGTCTATAAAAGTGCTCTTTCCATTCCATCAAACGCTATGAACTACTTTGCCGCTAACCGTTGATATGACGAAATTAAATATTCGGAGAAATTCCAGTTCAATAGCATAAGTATTTATCTTCTTACAACTCTCATCACAAATTCCGTGCAAATAATATAGGTAATAATAATTATTATAAAATATTTTATTAATCTTTCTAATACAAGTTATTCTCATTCAGTAATAACAATTGTCAATTCTAAATACTTAATCTTCTTCCTCCTTCCTGTATGGTTCAACACCAAAATACTTCTTAACATAAAAAAAAACGATTTCAAATAAATGTAAAAAAATATAATATATTTATGCACTATACAATGGCAGACTACAAAGTAGCAGATATTGAAAATTGAAGTGGACTATCGCTAAACATGATATTAAGGCACGGAAACACAGAAGCTACAAGACACGGAAAGCTAAATAGTTATACAATAATTAAAACATTATTCTTCATTCGTTCCACCTCATGATTCTTTATCCGGCCGGTGGTGTGGGCACACCTGGATGGCTAAAGTAGGTACCGCACTTTACAAAGTCTAGCATAAAAGAAAACATACTAGATAATTAACAAAGTTAGTCTAATCCATTCGAGCGGCGACCGACCCAGATTTGCGACCGCGAAGAAAGTCCGAGTGAAATACGCAAAAATAAGATCGCACTTACTACCTAACTAAAACAATGAAGTGTGCATTATGGCGGAGTGCAAAGAATCCTAGTGCGGTAAACACTGGAAATTTCTAGGTTTTGTGTAGCAAACACCTTTCAAAGTTTTTGTGGACTTAAAAAAGTTAAATTTCTATGTATTTATGAAATGAAAAGCTTCGCCCTTACATATTATCTTCAAAGAAGAAAATACATACATTAAATTAAAATATTTTCATTATTAACACGTTTATTGGCCAAAAGTATGGTTGAATTTGTACTTCTTTTTTTATATAGCCTTTGTTACTCAGCGCTAATGTAGCATTCCAATGGTGAAATAATTTTTTAAATTGGTTCAGTAGTTTTTGAGTTTTTTTCGTTGCAAACATACATACAAAAATACAAAGCTTTTTATAATATTAGTATAGATGAGCCATAGGTCTGAGGTACAGTGATAAAGCACAAAACTATAGTTTTTCTGATTCTGTGTCTATCTCGTGTATTCCTAAAGCCCTCACTTTCCATTTCACTACATAGTTCTGACAGCAACAGTTAGATTACAGCCAATGTAATGATCACAGCTTGCTATCCCGCTAGAGTCATGTCTTCAGCAGGCGTATCAGTGATACTCGTCAGACGTATCAGTGATACACGTCAGGCTATCAGTGATACACGCCAGGCGTAATTAGCTGAGGTCTGATGGGACGGTATCAGACGCCGGCCGTCGAACATCACACCTCGTTACAGGACTATTTGAATAAAAATTAACTTTCAAGAGATGTGTTTCCACGTGATTGGTACTTAAGTCTTCGCCACATCAAAGGTGAAGCGAAGCGTACGCTACATAATACTTTCATTGCTGTTGCAACTTTGATGTTCATTGCTAACTTTTGAGGTGATCCACATCATTAAATTAAAACAAAGAAACAGTTGCCAGTTGGTGGCAGGCGAAGACCAGTATTGCGTATTAAATTATCTACTTTATATTAGTTGTTGCCACTTCTAAAGCCTATTTCTTTCCGCAAGAACTTTTACAAACTACATATAAAGAGCATACATATTTTAACACCTGACGTCCTGACTGTACCTAGAGCTTGGAGCCAAGGATGAATCCCGCAATCACGGAACAGATAGCGGCTAAGTGGCTCCGTCAGCCGCAATCAGCGCTGATACGCCAACAATTGATGGCGGAGGAGTAGGCTCTAGTTCACGGGAAGCAGTATTGCGCGCTGTACTAATAACAAATGGACTGTTTGTTACTGGCATTAAGATAATTGTGTATTTAGATTTGAAGTTAGAGTAACTATGCGAAAGTGTTACAACCTACTAAACCAGTAAATAAAGTTATTGCAGGTTCGTACAGATTTTTAGGAAAACAATAAATATTATAGAGACAAACTAAAACAAAACTACTTATTTGATAAGGAAAAGCTTTAGTTAACACATACTTTTCTTTGTATTTTTCGTAAACTATTTTTCGATAGTCCCATCATTGTAGTGATGACTTGATTTCAATGATGCACATCTTTTCCCAGCAGTGGGACAGTAACTACTTTATTTTACGTTCTGATGGAATGGGTTTTAGAGCTGGGATGCCAGCTTCTAGAAAACCTCAAGATTGTCTTCATACCATCCTAGATTAAGGTATTCAAGTTAGATGAACCTTAAATTATACATACAGTTGTCACGACAATATTCCGTTGCATGGTACGTCATGATGCAATTTCTAAGTGAATGCGAGGAGTCTTTGATTAATAACCTGCCCGGGACGCGAGCGCGTGCATTCCTGATAGTGACGTTATTCATTAACATTTGCTGTAATTGAAGTGAAGGCGAGCGGATAATTGCTATAAATGTCCTTCACACATCGAACTTTAGCTTATAAGCGCAGCGACGAGGATAATCGAGGTTAATCAAATACCCGGATTGGTTTTTACCCATTTTCTACTTTGCCACTTCTCAAAGAATCAGCGCTATGTGCGGTATAAATAATAGTAAAAAAGATTAATAGCAAATCTCGAACTGTGCTCTCAAAATTGTTTTTTTTTGGCTGGCCAATCACAGCTATGCACTGGTAGTGTGTATACTTAGTACTGGTAGTGTTAATTGCTACACTTAAGCTGAATTAAAAGTCAGTGCAGCCGCCCGGATTGCGGAAGACCCAGGTTCGATTCCTGGCTGGGTCGGGTTGGCGTTTAATTTTTTCACTGTATTTTTATATAAAAAATATTTACCATAAGTGTTACAAAAGGTGTCGAGCACCGCAATTGGAAGAGCAGAGGAGTACGATTTGTTTTAACATTTTTTTTCTAAGATACTTTTGGATGTTATAGTAAAATTTATTTATTTTACTTAATCGTTACTGGAAGTTTTGTTATATATTTTGATTGCCATGTTGAAAGTGTTAGACGAGCTTAATTGAAAGCACAATGTTATGACTACTTATTTGATTCTATTTCACAAAGAATACTTGGACGTTACATTTTTAAGGTGCTGATAAAAAAAACAAGCATTAAAAAATCTAGGAAGTATCTGGATGGCATTGGAACAATCGGGCGGTATTGACAAAGTCACATGTTACTGGCAACGATATTTATTAGTTCCTCGTGGTACACAACAAAATGTTATCTTATACCGTAAATTACCCACTCTTGGTTAACTGACACTTTTGGTTTCAAACGGTGTAGTTCAGCCGGTACCTTTAATCATTCTGTGGTAATTTACAATATTTGCGGAAGTAAGTGGAGGGCTAGGGCCGTAACTTAGGTATGGCTTAAGGACAATTTGTTGTTTTATTACCGGCGACATTAGCCGGGCTACAATTATGTTTATGCTAAATAAAATCAAATTAATTATATTTGAACTTTAGAGAATTAGCTCTCAGAACACAGTTATTAAGTTTTTTAATATTGTTGTTAAAGCGACAGGTTAAGATAAGATGGCATCATTCAATCTTTGGGTCTGACAACTAGTTGACACCTAGATCACAGAAACGGTTGTAATTTTTTTAGCTGGTTCGTAAGAATACTTAATATATTTGTTACACTCCATAGTAGCTAAGGCAGAATGTTAATGTCGGCATTGGGATAGGCGGTCTATAGTGTAAGAATCTCAATTATTAAACTACTACCAAACTCAACCGAGTACATACGTATGCTTAAACGTCAAATATTATTTCTGAAAACACTATTAACCGCCCATTTCTTAGCTTTTTTGTCCAGTTCAACACATGGTTGCCTGGAAAAATTGCTTATTAGCGATAAGGCCGCCATTTGTACTTCGTCTTGTGTTGTCCTCTTTATGTCTTTTGTATGGTGTACAATAATAATAATAATAATGGTCACTTACAAAATCGCCTCTTCGTAAGTGACCAGAGGAAGTTTTATAAGTCTCTGGAAAGCTCCGAGTCTCGCAATACTGCTAAAAGACCGAATAAGGCCGACGTTATAGACTTCTGGCGCAGTATCTGGTCGTCGCCGGTGGAGCACAACGAAGGACCTTGGATTGGGGCGATAGAGGAAGCGTGTGCATCGGTACCGGCAATGAACCCTATTATCATCACTGATGAGGACGTGACCGCTGCAGTGCGTAGAGCTCCGAACTGGAAAAGTCCAGGGTTAGACGGGCTGCAAAATTACTGGCTGAAAGGGTTCTCGGCATGCCACGTTACCTTGGCCCGCCAATTCCAGGAAGCGCTAGAGACTGCTGCTCTTCCTAACTTCCTCACTACTGGAGTCACTTATCTAGCTCCAAAAGCACAGGATACCGTGGACCCAAGTAAATACCGTCCAATAACGTGTCTTCCTACCATCTATAAGATACTGACATCCATTCTGAGCACCAAAATTCGGAACCACTTAGACACGAACAGTCTGATGTCCGACGCTCAGAATGGATGTCGGGCTGGTAGCCGCGGATCAAAGGAGCTCCTCCTCATTGATGCTGTCGCTAGCCAACTGGTCAAACGCAATCGTCGGAACTTCTCTGCTGCCTGGATTGACTACAAAAAAGCATTTGATTCGATCCCTCATACATGGCTTAAGAGGGTCCTCGAGCTGTATAAAATTGATTATACAGTTCGACACTTCCTCGGGCAGTGTATGGAGCAATGGAGTACAATTCTTAGTCTGGAAGGCGAGAGAATGACGGCTGTAGAAGACCGAATAAGTATCAGGAGGGGAATATACCAGGGTGATTGTCTAAGTCCGCTTTGGTTTTGCCTGGCCCTGAACCCTCTTAGCAGATTGCTGGAGAATTCGGGGACAGGATTTCAGTTTCGGAGAGGGAGTGGCCGGGTATCGCACCTCTTCTACATGGATGACCTAAAGCTGTTGGCCCCGACGGCTCATAAACTGAAGGAGCTACTAAATATCGTTGTCGATTTTAGTGGTTCCATCAAAATGGAATTGGGAGTTGATAAGTGTGCGGTTATCCATGTTACTAGGGGAAAAAGTATACGGTCACAGGAAGTCGACCTTGGGGCCGTCCAACTAAGATCATTCTCCGAAACTGATACATACCGGTATCTAGGTATGGCACAAAGTATAGGTGTAAAAGAACCGGACGTAAAACAGTCCGTCGGCAAAGCCTTTTTTGAACGCCTCACAAAGGTACTTAACAGTTCTTTGTCTGGCGTCAATAAGGTCAAAGCCTATAACGGCTGGGTTATGCCGATTCTTCTATACACCTTTGGCATACTTAGATGGACTGAGACCGAATTAAACGCCCTGGATCGAAAAGTCCGCACTACTATGACACTCCATAGAATGCATCACCCCAGGTCATCGGTTATGAGGATGTATATCTCGAGGAAACGTGGTGGTAGAGGCCTTTTAAGCGCTAAAACCATGCACGACCGCGAGATATCCAGCCTTAGAGCCTATTTTATGACGAAGACTGATGTGAAGATGCACCGAGATGTCATAGCGTGTGATAAACGACTCACTCCACTTGATCTGGGCAACGAGTCATGGCAGTCACGAGCAGTATTGAGTGTATCCGATCGGGAGACCGTATGGAAGGGAAAAGAGCTGCACGGACGGTTTTTCAAGGCTTTACACAAGCCTTACGTAGACCAAAAAGCCTCTGTGTATTGGCTTCGCTTCGGTGACCTCTTTGGGGAAACTGAGGGATTTATCTGTGCGATACAAGACCAGGTTATCAGGACGAACAACTACCGAAAGTACATCATAAAAGACGGTACAGTGGACATTTGTCGGGCCTGTCGCCGTCCTGGAGAATCACTTCGCCATGTGGTTTCGGGTTGTTCGGCTCTTGCTAACACCGAGTATCTGCACAGGCATAATCAAGCAGCCAAAATCCTCCACCAAGAGCTTGCTCTGAAGTACAGTCTTATCGATCGTAGCCTTCCCTACTATAAATACACGCCGGAGCCAGTACTAGAGAATGACAGTATCCGGCTCTACTGGGACCGGCCCATCATAACTGACAGGACTGTTCTTGCCAATAAGCCCGATATAGTGCTGATGGACCGGGCGCAATCGAAGGTGTTTTTGGTGGACATCACTATCCCTCATGACGAGAACCTCGTGAAGGCCGAGACTGAGAAACAAAGGAAGTACTTGGACCTATTACACGAGGTGACCGAAATGTGGGAGGTGGCGTCCGCCGAAATCATCCCGATTGTCATATCCGCGAACGGGCTAATCCCAGCCACGTTGGGTAAACATCTGAAAAGACTGGGATTTGGCGGCGGTTCGCTTACAGCAAAAATGCAAAAAGCGGTGGTACTTGATACCGCACGCATTGTCCGCCGATTTCTCTCCCTCGTGCCCTGACGCCGGCTGACTGTGCTATTGCCGGACTTAACCGCCATAGGCGAGAGGTATTTTACCAATAATAAATAATAATAATAACAATAAAGTGTGTTTGCATTTCATTTATGCTAGAGAAACGAACCAAGTACATCTTGGCTTAAAACTGGTGTAATCTAACCAGTAGACTACCGAGGCGGTATAAAAATACCTGTAAGTTGTATACCTACTCGTAAATGTAAATAATCTAGATGGACTGCAAGCCCTACGCTAGACATGATTACAAGAACGCAGTAGCGCCCGAGCCCTGCCGACCCAAAGGGAGTGCTAGCAGACAACGATACACCAATAAATCGTTGGCCCACCAAAGGGCAGCCGGTCAACCTTTAATTACAGGTACGACGCCTAGATATAGCTTCAAAGGATAGATCTTATTTTTAATTACTTAGTTGCTTAAACAAGGGGTAAGGTTATTACATGATTGGTTTACATGTGCATGTAGAATAGAGCCCTGTGCATTACACTCATCTCGAAAACATGGTCTGTCTGAGATTATGGTTATATAAAGTTTAAAGCAATTATTTTTGAGAACAACTTAGGTATATAACCGTAATTAATTGCCTAATTCTTAACTGGTCTTTAATTTTTGTAAAAATATTAAAATCGGATGTTGATGACGTAGTTGTCGACAGACTCCTTTGGCTTACAGAGTGAGAGTAGATACTGTTATAAAATGTTTAAATAATTTTTAATGCATATTTTCTTGCGAACAAATTACAAAAAGACGAGGGAAGAAGGAGGAAGAGAGTTCCACATAACCGGGTTCACCCTAAAGCCCCGTCGTATGCGCAAATCATTTTACCTAGTCAACAAATAAGTTGTAGATGTAAAAACTTTTTTTTCAATTCCCTCTGAATCACGGGACACGGGCGAAGTCTTGTTGTGACCGGTAAAAGCGTAAGTGTATATTTCGTACTCGTGTACTGATTGTTCTAATAACAGTTTTTTAAACTGGCAGCCCTGCTCTAGACAGGAATGCAGTAACTCGAGTGTCGTGACTAGCAGGAGGAAGTGCCCTCCGCCTCCATTGACCCTCGGAATGAATCACTCTATGCTGATCTACGTAAGGTCCAAATTAGCGCAGCAAAGCGTCACCTAACGGTGGGTTGGAGTTTAAGACTGTTGATGTTTGTTTATGCCCACAATTTGTTAGTAATAGGTCTCTCTAATTAATCGGTGTCCGTAGTTTCTGCGTTTAGAGCTAATTCTAATGGTTTTCAGTGATTTGTTGAGTTTCGTTTTATGGGTGGTAAAATTCCGAAATAAATATATAGTAAAAAACTATTTTTAAAGGATCCATCGAAACTGAAAATGTATCTGTATTTTTAATTAAAGAGTTATATAGATGGCTTCAAAATTAAGTTACCTACAGACCCGAAAATAATATGCCACGTCAAATAGAATATTTGTTAAATTAATTAAAAAGACTTGATGTGAAATGTATCTAAGTAGGTAAATAGTTAAAACTATGTAAGTATATAAATCTCATTTAGAAAGTTAATGACAAAAAGGTACCTACTACTAATTTCATAAGCCCTACAATTTTTACCCACTTATTTTTTTATTAATCGTAACTGATGTACCTAATTTTAGAGACACGAAAGAGGTGTGTAAAGATCGAAGTAACAAAACAGATGAGATAGTTCAAATAAAAAAAAACGTACGCCTGTCTTAATGGCGACCGAGACGCACGCGCCGATCGTATCGCCGCCCTCCGTGAATGGAGGCTTGTATTCCTCGGTCCTCCCAGTCAGTGTTGCCAACTTGACGGATTTTTCCTCGTCTAGCGGATTGAGATGAAAATGGGCAAATGCTTCCGTGTAACAGCTAAGTACTCGCGCACGCAGTTCACACGCGGCAGTCACAGAATGCTGCTACAATGCTGCAGACGTCAGTCAGCCGGTACGTGCAAGTTTCATTTGCCATTCGATCATGTTTCTCTCTCTCTCTCTCTCTTCTTTCTCTTCTCCTTGATTCCCACCAGGAGGCGCTACTTCAATACCATATAAATTTTCGTTTTCGTTAACGTGATCTAGTAGCGAATGAAACTTGCACTAGGCATTCTGGTTTTGTCGTCACTAAGAGCCTGTGATGGCTTATGTTGAATAAATGATTTGAGTTTGACTTTGGTGGGGCGTATGTGGCTGTCGCTTTTGGCCCGTGTGCCAAACGCATTTAACAGAAACAGAAACAAACATTTATTGACCACAAGCACCAATTATTATATAACACAGAAGATACATGTGAGAGAAAAAAATAAATAAAGGAAAAAATTAAAAATTAAATTAGGTACGTGCATGTGGACAATTAGGTCCCAACCTCAGCTTGTGCTGCAACGACATGCAAGCCGCTGCCGCGCTGGTATTCTGGTGGGACACAACTTGGCAATTACCCAATTTACTAGCGGAATGATTAAATGTAGAATAATATGCATATAATAGTATTCTATAGTAGAATGTAATAGTACGTATTTCTTTTAGGTATTTGGAGGATTAGGTCTAAAATTTAAGTGCAGCGACATCTAGTTACTCCTTATGAAAGATTTCACTATTTCATTTTCGAAAAGTATACGATAGATGGCGCTATTTTTAAAACAAGCGTGACGGAATTATATTTATACTAAGCAGAATTTTAAAATTATAGTAGGCAACACTGCTCTTAGTCCCTCCCTAGCGCGGAGATAAGCCGCATTGTGCCTATCCGGACGGTATGGCTTACCATGTTAGTTTCTGCAACGATAAGCGTGGAGCAAGTTGCCCATTGTGTGAATGAATCAGTATCGCAAACTAATGGTACAACTATATGAACGGGAAGTCGATAGTTATAATAACAAGTTGATATTTACTTCAAACTAAACGCGAAAGCTATTAAATATTAAGTCGAAACTGTATGTACGTTACGTTAACTCTTTCTTTTTAATTCTTAATTACTTTAAGGACTTTTAGTCCTATCATTAACATATACTTATGTATCTAGTTACGTTACCATTATTTTATATTCTTAATTTAGAAACGAAGAGCGAGACATGACGGTAAACATAAGCTTATTAACATTGATCTTTCTAAATAATAGGTAAGATCCTAAATCTAGCTGTTCAACTTTAAAATGGTGATCAATATTTGTCGCAATTTCACAGTCATGTATATTTAGGACATATTAGACAGTAACATTAAGTTTTTAAAAATTTATTATTAGAATATCCGAAATCATTAATAAGTAACAATGACCTTCGACCGCTTATCCAAATCCATATTGCGAGGCCTCACTCACCTGACAAAAAGCCTGACAAAAAGCTCAAGAGGCTGAGCGGCGGTTAATTATAGAGGTATGATGTCAACGGCGAGTAGAGCCTCCGACCTCCTTTAACAATCAATCATACGCCATTCAGAGCGAATTAATGTTCATTTAATGACTGGTAAGTTGAGTAATCTAAGCGAAATAATTTGTAGTTATTGAATGAGAAGTAATAGTTAAATAAGCCATAGGTGTTAAGACAGGCGGTTGCCGCATAAAACCTTTTAGGATGGTAACTATTTTGGCGTCCAATCCTAGGATTGTAGTCTCATAGTATGGTACTGCTGTGTTTCGCTTGAATGGTATGGGATCCAGTAAAGTTACTGTAATTAAGTGTATACCAGAAAATTTTATTGACATTATTTAAAAAAAACTTTTGTTCGCGCCTTAATCTTGTTACATGAGCTATCTTGATTGTTGTTGATAAATTTAGAAGTAATATACTACGTAGTACCTACTTACATAGAATTTAGTATTTTTAATCGTCTGCAATTTCAAAACTTACTCTCGTTCGTGCGTTCGTTTATCTACAACTGTAAGTACCTATATTGTTTTCTAAAGTTTACGTGGACACTGTACTCGTACACAGGAATTAAACACTTTTTACAAATGCATACCTCTAATAAAATAGATATACATAATATTCCGAAGGGCCGAGGTTACAGACCTCCCTTAACTTATTAAAGGTTCGAAACGCCAGGTAATAATAATCTATAAAATATCTATAAGATTAAAGATCATAATCAGTTCTAACTACCTAAGCAATCACTCCAAAATCATAGAAAAGCAATTCTTTACACAGAACAATGGCTACTAATTCCATCTGGAATATCATCCGTCGTGCAACATCCAGACGGAAGTGATTTGCAACGCCTGCCGCACAAAGCCTACCGCACTCGACATGAATGAACCGGGCCCCGCGTAAATCATGCAGATATTGTTATTACATAGAACTTACAGGTCGAGCCCACGATGGACGGAGATGCTCAAAGTGTCAATGCATATAAAGAGGCTAGATTTAATATAAGTACATATTTTTTAGGAAAACAAATGCTTATTGTCATGACAACGCATATGAACAAAGAAGGATCGAAACTATCTAAGAACAATCATTTTATTTTAAAGAAATCCACGTACTTACATGAAGAGTACGTGTTAACTACGACCAAGTCTACGCTTTTCAAGTTCAACCAATCCTATCCATAGTTTATAGCAGTTTTGGAGCACTTGTTATAAAGACAAAAACCAAATAAAATTCTACAGGTAACAGATTCATAAACGAAGCTAAAAAAGGCAACTGAAGTAAGAACTAATATGTTTAAAATTTGCTGCTTACCAACATTGTTTGACATTAATGAGTTCCAATTTGAAGGTCAACTACTAAGATGTTAGTAAAAGGGTAGTACCTAAGATCCAGTAATATTACAGGGCACAGAAGCGTAAGAACTGACAGAACATAAGCATGCATACGAACTTAGGGTCAGCAACAAACGCGTGATACCCTTGATGATGTCACAAGCGTCTATGAGTTGCAGTGAACGCTTTCCATCACCGGGCCAGTATACTATCTAGGTGGTACAGTAACATACCTAAAAAAGCAGAGAAAAGTGAATAGTATGCACAGTTGGAGTATCGCTGGCTTAAGCTCGCTGCCGATCATCGGCGTGCGTAGGCGCACCCACTCCGCCGACCCTCCCAGATAAACACTAGGGGGCCTAGCGCTAGTTTTATTTGCCATTCTATCACGTTAACGGACACGATAATTTGTACATGATTTGTATTGACAAACGAAAAGAAATTATGCTATTAATAATCTCGTAATTGGTGCATCAAACTCGCACTGGGTACCCAGGCCGCGTCCGTCACATTGGTGTCGATTAAGTTATCAGCAATGTTATCTCATCAACTGGTTTCCTATATTTCAACACCTAAAGGTGTTATGCTAAACGCAAGGCTATATGTGGGGTTAGATAGTGTTAAGCCTGGATAAATAAGTGTAATTTATTTGTATTTACTACTAGCTGCAACTACTAGTGTCGGGTGTGATTTCGAATCTAGATCGAGATGAAAAATGAATATACTAGAGTTCAAAGACATTGTAAATGTACTAAAGCTAAGTGGAAAAGTAACCAATTCTATAGAAAGCATCAGACATACATACAAAGAACCATTTGTACAACTACTGTTCTTTCTTTACAAAAGTATGCATAGACCGATTACCCTGAGGTTTTACTACTTGTGGAGTTATAGACACTTCAATATTGTATTCATAGTTCATGCATAAAAGATTCAAACACACAATTCAGTACGGTTAAAATTTTTTTATATGTTACGTTTAAAATAGATATGCTTCTAAGATTAAAGGATTGGAAACTCGAGTATACACTGAACTATCTATAACTCATTTGTTTGAAGAAACAAAATAAGGTCGTTAACTGTGCAAACTGTTTTCATCGTCATCTATACCACAGTATATATATATATATATATATATATATATATAAGCTAAACATATACTGTGTCTATACTTATTCTATACTTTTAATGAAGAGGTAAAGTTTGTGACTATATTTGTTTGTTTGTTGGGGCTAAACGCCGCAGCGTTGGAACTACTGGTCCAATACCAAGAAACTTTCACTAATAGAATGCTAATACCTTATGGGTACAGAAGAAAGAATTAATTTTAAAATCTCAAATCCACGTGGATGAAGTCGCAGTTAAAGAGTCAGTCTTTCAACGTGCCACTGCCAAGGTCAGGCCTTTTCACGTGAACATGGGGAGATCGGTCGGTAACCCACAACGCTGGCCCAATGGGTTGGTGGGTTTTAACGACTGTCATATTACGACAACAACCGGGAGCAACGACTCAACGTGCCTTCCGAAGCTTTATTTGGCCACCATCAGGTAACCTGGCATTGCGAAAAGTGTCAACCATGCAAAATTTTAACCGTTCGAACGCGGTAGTAGTATGCGATCGAGATTCTCACAGAGAGCAAAATATATTTTGCGTTACTTAGTATATATATATTCGGGTTCATTTAATTTCCTCTCGGATAGAACACCGGAAACATCAGACGCTGATATGAAATCTATTTAAGATCAGAAGCAGTTTTAATATAAATAACGAATGAACTAGATATGAAAGTAAACAAGCAAGAAATATTATTTAGAATCATCTTGAAACGTAATTTACATTTAAGCTTCTGGGTGGAGCAATGGCCTCTCGGATGCTGATGACGTAGTTGTCGACATTGAATAGGGCTCCTCTGACTTACAGAGTAAAGGTAGATAGTGTTGATTAATTTCGGCGAGTTGGATTGAGTCACGATAGCATAGTTGGAAGTGCACCTGACCCGGCATGTCATGGGGTGCGGGTTCGAATCCCGCTCGTGGAATTTTCACAACACTTTTTCTTTCTTTTTTCAAAATGGCCTCTTCTTTGCACGAAACATTCGCATGCTTTATTTCATCATTACCATCAGCTTATATTTTAGTCAAGTACACGTTACTCAGCACTTACCGTGACTACTCAGAGCCATATATATTTTTACAATTTTTTTTGTTATGTGCACCTACTGCTGTTAAATATGTCTGTGTAATATGCATGTGTGTTTGCTAATAAATGTTTGTCTCCTTTATCTCAATACATGCAAATAACTAATATTTATTTATTTACTACATACGCTTACATCTATTGTTAGAGGTTGAACTTTATTGACTCGAATTACCACAAATTGATCGTACGATAGTTTTGTTCGGAACTCTACTAACGTTAATTCGAAATGTATTTGCATTCGAATACCGGAAATCGCCCCATAACGTGAATTCGTCCGATAACAATGTGTTATTGTGGTGCTATCGTAACGTCATCACACCACGAATTCCCAGCCCACGGTCAAGGCTGGAATCTCGACTGTCCAAGAGCTCATTACCGTCATCGTAAAATGTGATCCGAGTGTCTTGAACAATCTGAACTCGATACCACATCAATGGGACTTGAGCATTTTTGGTTACTGTTACAAAGTTTATGTTTTAATATAAATTTACATTCGGTTTGACATTCAATGAGAGCGTTTAAGTTTTTCCGATAGAAGTTGTTGTTGATCTTGAGTCTGGGAGCATTGCGAAATTAAATAGCTTTTACTTTCTGTTACATGAAGTGCTAATAAGAAATTATGCAGGACCGATTTTTTTTATTTTACTTACAAGATTTCAGGACGTCTTTTAGCAGTAAAGAAGAATAGCTCAAGAAATAACACAGCTTTATTTATAGAAGTGGTTACATACACAAATAATATGTCGTTACCATGTATAACAACATCGAGAGTCGTGCAACTCCAATATCTGCACCCAAAAACCCAGAACCAATGAAAGTAGATAATAACGAAACTTTTATTCTAGAAACTTAGCCATTGCAAAAACCTACTCAATACCTTTGTTTTGTGTCTAAACTGTGTCACCCAGCCAACACGACGGGTCTAATCCGCCCAAATGCTGCGTTGGAAGCGTGATGAGAGCCGTCATATCGGAGGGCATCTCATCTGATGGCGATACCGGGCCCGTTGCGGCTTTGTCTCGCTGACCTGCGCCGCGCCGGCGACGCTCACGCTGACTTATTGAAATGACGCGTTGGGGCCTAAGATGGTACACACACTGTTTTCTTTTAAATTACTTTGCTCACTTCTTTTGCGCCGTCCGTAAGTGACAAGTGTCATATATTTTATTTGATATGTCTTCGTCCATATTTATTTGATGCCGCGCGGCCATACTAATTTTGTATGGGGAATATAACGTGTTAATTTGAAAAATAATAATTTTCCGCTTGATAAATCGAAAATGTGAGACGGACGATATGTAGTTTAGACTATGGGTGATTGTTTAGATCACCCATAAATCAGAGGTACAATAATTTTGATAAACTATAAGATATCAACTAAACGCCGCCGCCACTCGTTTTCATGATTTTTGCCCAACTTTAAATGATATTGTAGAAAAAACTATAGTGTTTTATGAATTTATGGATCGGACTAATTGTAAACACGTTCTTTTTGATACTAAATATATATTTTGTTTATTAAATACGATAGTATTATCAATTATATCAACTTAACCGTGACTGCATTTTTGGCATTATTTGGTCGGCGTCGGCGCACCCTTAAGAGTCATTTTTATTTCGGTATCCTGTACAGTCACGAGCATTAACATATACACACTTTTAACTAATCTTGAATCTTATTCCATTGTATTAAGAGTGACATTGTTTAAACATGTTCGTCACTGTCCAAACTTCAAACCTCTAATTCTTTCAAACCAATCAGCCAACTTTAATTAAACTTTCTATGCTTCAGGGAGTTACAGAGATGTTGACAGTTAATAGAATTATAGAAACCAAGACTTATAAAGGTACTGTTAGCTGTAGCTGTTTATCAGTAACAATAAGCGGCTTCACTCGGAAACAACTACCGAAGAACTCGTTTTTGTGCTTAAAAGCTTTTATTGAGTTGAGTTTCATAAATATTTTCCTAGAAGGGACATCATACTTCTATTTCGGTTTAAGATATGAATCCCTAAGTGAGAACAACTACAGTTTCAGTCATGTAAAACGGAGTTAACAGTGAAGAGTTAAGTACTTGTAGATAAAATGCCAAATTCTTAAATAATAGTATTAAAATTGAATGCAATGTCAACATTATTGAATTGAGATACAACTATTATAGGTATATTATTACTAGTTTGATAACGGAGTTCTCTAGTGTCTTAGGTGTCCTTTATCTGCCCAACTCCGGAATTATGCCGTAAGTAGGCTTACATGTCAATGTCCAAATAAAAAAACCGTTATCAATCAAAATAACCTTGGTTTAGCGGAGGAGTTCGATGGCACAGTAGTTAAAGCGCCCGGTCTGCGATTGCTTAGGTTAAGCAACTTTCGCAAAGGCCTCCTCGAGCTCCTCCGTGCTTCGGAAAGCACGTTACGCCGTTGGTCCCGGCTGCATTAGCACCCGTTCTCCCTATCCATCCATAGGGAAGGCCCCAGCAGTGGGGACATAAAATGAGCTGATAATGATGATGGTAATCGTAAATTAAGAAACAATTTAAAGTATTTGAAAAGTACTTGGACATAGCGGTGGGTAATACTTTCAGGTACATCATTCCACAAATACGAGTACATTTAAGAAATATAGAGAAAAGCGTCATCTTAGCGCCGCCGGAGGAATCTGCGAGCGCCGCACTGATAACATCACAAAGCTCAATGTTTTGTTCTTGGCTATCGGTTTCACAACTACTAACTCGGAACTACGTCGTTCACGTTGCGACATCACATAGGTACTATGTTTGGACGAAAGTGTACGTACTCATATAGCATTTTTAAACAATCATGTTCACTAACATTACAGTAATTGTTATCGGGATTACCATGATCTTTGTCGTCTGTAAATATATTTAATTCATTAATTTTATTGTTTAATTTATAGGTATAGGATAGCATTGCGTTTTTCCATTAATTTTCGCGACTGCAAAAAAGTTCAAATTGCGAAAGCAGCTAAACTTATGCAGCTGCTATCGTTTACAATTTTTCCGTCACTTTGAGTTTCTTTCGTATTTGTCTTGTATAGACAAAAAATTAGAACTTTAACTTATTTTTAACCGACTTCAAAAAAGGGGGTTTCTCAATTTGACCGTATATATACTACTCAAAACAAAATAAGGGCCACGAGGTATTTTTTCATTTTGGTGTAAATTATTAAACATTTACATATTGAAAGTAGTAAAATATTGAGTATACAAACTCTTTGATACCTAAACTTTTTAATATTGTAGTATTCATCTAATGCTGGCAACAATTTTAAATAAAATTTGATTTAAAATTATTTTTGAAAATTTTGATTGCATTTTCTTTGACGTTTTGCTTTCCTTAGCTTCTTGGTTTATTAGAAATTATCAGAGTTCATTGATATCTCGAGTCAGAAACATCTTTTGCAATATGCCACAAGCACGCAGGCGTCATATGGACTCGCTGACAGCAACCAGAGCCGTTACAATGATTGAAGAAGGTCATTCGCAGCGATCTGTGGGTTTGCAATTGGGATTTTCTCGAAGAGCTATTCAAAATCTATGGAATCGTTTCCAAGAGACCGGCAGTGTTAGAAGAAGACCTGGTTCGGGCAGAGTTCGCATTACAACAGCTCAAGAGGATCGTTACATTCGATTAAGTGCGCGCCGAGATCGCACAACGACGGCCCGCAAGCTGCAAAATCGTTTACGGCTCACAACGGGTACTCGTGTCAGTGACCAAACTATTCGTAATCGATTGCATGAAGACCAGCAGGCATCAAGAAGGCGAGTTGTCCGTATTCCATTAACCAGAAATCATCGTGCAAATCGTTTAAGATTTTCCCGTCAACATTTGGACTGGGACATAAACCAATGGGGCATGGTGCTCTTCACAGACGAATGCAAAGTTAATTTTTTTAACGACGATCGGCGTATTAGAGTATGGAGAAGACGCGGCGAGAGATTTTCAGAAGCCTGCATCCATGAAGTCGATCGTTTTGGTGGTCCAAATGTAATGATTTGGGGCGGGATAAGCTTACACGGCAAAACTGAGCTCGCTATTTTAAATGAGGGTACTGTTACTGCTCAGTGGTATATTGAGGAAGTCGTCAGACCACATGTGATCCCATTTGCCTAGCGAGCGGGTCCTGGATTCATCTTGATGCAAGACAATGCTCGTGCACACACGGCTCAAGCGACTCGGTTTGTACTGGAAGCGTCTCAAATTCAAGTCTTGCCGTGGCCGGCGAACAGTCCGGACTTAAATCCAATAGAGCACATGTGGGATCAGTTGAAACGAAGAGTTACAGACGGTGATCAGGAAATCCACAACCAACAGCAACTCATCAACGCTGTTAAAAGAGCCTGGGAAGAGATTCCAATGGAAAATGTCAGGCTGTTGATTGAGAGCATGCACTCCAGGCTTCAGGAGTGCGTAACGAAACGAGGGGGGCATACCCGTTACTAAAAGATGAGCATGGAGTATTTTCTTTTGTTTTCAGTAACTTTACATTGTTTTTATTTTTAACCTTAAATGTGTTTTTTCTTTCAAAAGCAAATAAACTTTTTAATCATTATTATTGGAATAAATTTATTGGTCTACACGGTAAAAACAACATTAGTTTTCGTTATGGAGACAAAAAAATTAATATTGGTTTTATTATTTTCATGGTACAGACAAAATACCTCGTGGCCCTTATTTTGTTTTGAGTAGTATATATATATTTTTTATGTCTGTTCGCGGATGACTTCGTCGTTTATGAACCTTTTATTTATGAAAATTTTGATGATTCTTTTTTTGTCGGAATGGAGATATCCCAAGGGTGGTACCATAATAAGGAAACCAGGATCTGATGACGGCATCCCAGACAAATCGAGGGAAACCTTCGAAAATCATAGTGGCGACTAGTGCGTTTGTTAATTTTTTTATGTTTAAAATTTGGCATTTCTGCTTGAGATTGCAACCTGGATTCATAAAGCTATCTCATCAGAAGTAGTATCACGTCTATATCTATTCGTCTTAAAGAGCATTACGTATATTCTGTTATTATTATAACTTTGTTGTCTGAGAATAAATAAAAAGACTTGAAAAAGCATTGCGTTTCAAAAACGGAGAACCTGCCAGCAATAAAACTATAATATTGATTATGTATTATTTGTGACATGTGTAACATTTTGACAAACGAGTTTTAACATAAAAAAACTTCAGAGACAAAATAATACAATGGGAATGGGCTTTCAATATAAAAGTTTTACAATATCGCTATCGCTTACCACAGCTCGACATGGCCGTGTTGGAGCAGCTAATGAAATAGTATTTTATTGCAGCCGTCACCGGTCCTCAGAAAAGCCCTCACTACACAATTTGAGGGCTTTTGTCAGCGCTGCACCTATTGTCTGCTTCTATTGTCTGTGCCTCTTACAACTGGCCAATTAGAGGCTGTTCATCCGAAGACAAATAGGTTATATATAGGTTTTGTATTAGTCTCTAATCCAATTCGATTTAATTCATTTATTGCGATCACAAGTTTACAAAGATGTTACAATATGAATATAATGTGCAAGTGACGCCTTGCAAGGGCACAGCAAACATCCTTCATTATTAAATCCATCACCCTTCTTATTTTATTAATACACCGTCACTTTTTGATCGTTTCAGATATGAAACTGAAAAACTTTTCCCAAGAAACATAAGTCAAAAAACAAGATTTTTTGACATAAAACTTAAATTCAATTTGGAAATTGTTATTATTTTATTTTATTGTTTTATTATTATAATGAACTATGTTAAATTTATTTATTGATATTGATATTGTTTGTGTTGTGACGTTTATTACTTTTGACCATAGTGCAAGTTACAGACGCATTTTATTGGGTTATAGTAATATCCAACTATTTTAAGTTCTCCAATTGTACTGACTGTAATCTGTGGTTTAATGCTCTAAGGTAATCTGTTAAGTGATGTAATCAATAAATAAGTATTTAAGATTTTCTTATTAATTAAAACCTCCTTAATTTTAATGTCTGTATAAGTGGTGCGGTGTGAATGCGTTAATAAAATATGCAATCATTCGATATCAACGTGAAGATATTAACATCCATCTGTACTCAAAACATTAAACAATTTGTCACTAACGCAATCAGAGATCACTTTATAATTCACATAATTACTCGTCCCATTAGCCATACTATGAGGAACAACAAGATTATAGCATACGTCTTCCAGCACCTTTGTTCTGAGTGACATGGAGTGCTTTTTAGCTTAGCAGAAGTATAGTTGAGCCGGTATTAGGGTAGACCGGGTGATGTATACCGCGAGAAGTAAGGCGAAGTCGATTTGAGCTGTCATATCGATTGGACACGCTTATCTCGATTCATCGAGCTATGATGTAATCGACTGATCCGAGTATGGGTGACAGTGACACGCGAAGTGAAATTGCAGATATTTGTTTTTTATTGCTAACTAACAAATATCTATTTAATCCAACGAATTGTTTGTTTGCTAGATTACCTTAAGTTATTGCTCAGAAGTGACAGTGACTACACATGAAGTGAACAAAGAAATTTAAACGGTGATTAACGCAAACTAATTAGTAAAAGGTTTCATACCATCTTTATATCCGACGTTTCGACCGAGTTACAACTTCCGTGGTCACGGGCTGACTGCTATCGCGATGTTGCGCCTCCGTTTGCGCGGCAGAGTCTTCATCCACTGTCACATTATTTTCCCAACTACCGCCACACACAACACTAACGGTAGACCGTCCCTATATTACGTATACAAACCTTATTGTGGTTGTTTACCGACTGCGAAGAAAAACGAGGTTGTTTTTTGCAAATACTGGACTCCACGCTGAAGATAGTTTGTGGTCGTCTTCCCGATTGAAATTATTAGGGTGCTTCTTTATTTCAATCGCTTCACGCACTACTTTTAAATAAAAGTGGCGATCTGTGGAGAGGACTTGCGTACGGTAAAATTCAATCCAGTACAAATCACTGGTTCGTTGCCTCGTTCAAGTAGATGTTCTGCAATCGCTGTTATAAATAGCGAAACGTGTACTAAAAGTGTACGTTTTTACAATAAATTCCCAAGTAATATTCAAAAACTTGATATTAATTAATTTAAAATCACCATTAAAGAAAAGCTTTATAAAAAAAGCTTATTATAAAGTGTCTGATTACATTGAAGACAAAACAGCATGGGTTTAAAATGATCCAATCACTCCAACAGGTATTTCTAATTTAAAATATTGTTAAGTAATTTTAAACTTGTATAACTTGGTAACGGCATAGAATTTTGTAAATGCGTTACTTATATTAAAGCTGTGGAGTTTCTTGCGCCCATTTTTCTCCACAACTAAAAATAGAAGTCCAGAATGGGTAGTAGGTAAAAAAAATTTCAAAATGATTTTTAAAGCAAAGTTTGTTGCGAACAAATTACAAAAACACAAATGTTGAAAAAATTTCCACCAATTGGTTAGAACCACGATAGCTCAATTGGAAGAGCACCTGACCCGGAATGTCAGAACGGTGCAGGTAAAAAAATGTTAGAACAATTCAAAAGCACTTTTCTAAAGTTTATTTAAATAAAAAATATTTGACTTTGACTTTATTATTTTAGAATTTTATGCGTTTCAGCAAATACATTTTTTGATAAATTATTTGCTAGATTACTCATAATTTCACATTTTGGTAGCGCCACATTAGCAATCACCCAACAATAAGTTTAAGCTTAGTAGCAAGAATAGTATACAAAATATTAAAAAAAAACTTAAATTAGTAGCTTCCAAAAACTACAGCTACATTATTATATATTTTTGATCGAGTTGAATCAAACAACACACCAGTTAAGAGTTCACCGTAGGACCGGTCACGTGTAACTAAAAATAAAACGGATCCATCCATCTGATTGCCAGCATCAATCACGAGACGCCCGAGAATTAACAGGAGTAATTTAAATAAAAAAGGAGCTCGTACGCCACACGGAGAAATATCTAACCTGACTGACACATTCCGTTCTGTTCCTTGCTGACATTATCAAAAATAATCTCCATAACCAGCAATAAACAGTTCGATATAAACATAGTAGATACTTGTAGATAGATAGATAACACACTTCATAGCAGTCACATAAAAACAAATAACAAAAATGATTATGATTATATAAGGTCACACATTTTATCAACTGCAAATATTTTGCGAATAAATTCAACAACATATATAAACTATTTTTATGAAAAAACCTTAAATTTTTATGTATTAGTTTTCAAGAAAAACGCCAAAAGACATTTCGATTAAAAAGTAAAATAAAGCACTTTAGGTAGTTTCAATTTAAAAGAGCCGAAACAGACAGGCCGCAATGCCTTCACCGCTTACACGTGCCTCTCTTAAAAATATTACAACTTTTGTGTCAGGAAAAGTAAAAAAAAAAACTAGCCTGAATTTTTTTTTAAATGCATGGGCCTTTTTTCTCTGATATAATTAGATGTTTTGTTAAAATATTTGCAGTTGATAAAAAGTGACCTTATCTATACTATATACTATAATATTATAAAGCTGAAGAGTTTGTTTGTTTGTTTGTTTGTTTGTTTGTTTGAACGCGCTAATCTCAGGAACTACTGGTTCGAATTGAAAAATTCTTTTTGTGTTGAATAGTACATTTATTGAGGAAGGCTATAGGCTATATTACATCACGCTATGACTAATAGGAGTGGAACAGTCGCTAATTAACGCGGGTGAAACGAAACCTATACAAAATTTTCTGGTTATCCTTGCTTGTTGATATTTATTAAAAGTGGTGGTATCAAGTCCTTAACGTTCTTTAGCATCTAAATAGAAAACAAATTTGTTCAAAACACTTGCTATAACTACATCGAATGCTATACTAACTTGCTATACTATAATAACCACCCAAGCAGCTAACAAAAATAGTAAACGCTTGCAACACCGTGTTTAAAGGCGCGCTGTCGATCCTGCAACTTTCGTACTTATCCTTTTGTCATCATCATCTTCACCATCATCTCAGCCAAAAGACGCCCACTGCTGGACAAAAGCAAGGATCTTCTCAACGTCCGGTTTGCTACTCGCGACCTTCACCAGATAAGCTTCAAGTTTTATGCTTTAATACGAGGGCAAGAAGTACTAGATCCAGTGTAGCTAGATCATCCAGATCACAGGTAAGTAATCTCACTGGATCTAGTATTGTCTGATTTCCCGGCTTTTCTTCTGTCTCTGAAACTATTAAAACCACAGCAATGCCTAACAATGGTGCTTGGCGGCACAAGTAGGTATGAGTGTGGTACTTATAGTTATTGATACAACTGCGATGATCGTTTTCTAAATGTCAATAATGGCTTTCTAATGACGCTGGGCGTCGCGTGCGCTCGCGCAGATCATATCGCGGATAACGGTCGCCATTTATCAAGCGATATCAACTTAATGACACCGGTGCAATGTCGAGGGCTTTGGGACATAGACGTGCATCAACACTGTAAATAGAATTAGGTAGCTTTGGCAAACGATATTGAGATCTATATCTCTCGTGATAGCTTTTATCTACACTAATGTTGTAACATTCTACTTATGTTTCCAATACTTGACTTATAATTACTACTGTTATAGCGCAGACAACAAAACACTCAATTTAAGCAATTTCACATGATGGTATAATATCCACATCGATATCGTAAAATCTCATTATAACATCAATAAAACGCGACCAATTAACCTGGCGAGCCTTATGTCAAAATCCTCATACAAGTTGTACAAAATTTTGATATTAGGCTGGCTTTTGAAAACAGTTGGGTTATACGTGAAAACTTCGTCGAAACTACTAAACTTACATACACAAAACTCTTTGGTAAGATCTTGTGCCAATTGAATAAAAAAAGAACAGCGCGCGCTCGCTCCTGATTGGCCCTGCGCGCGCAGCTGCGCTCTCATTGGTTATTGGATGGTGGATGGATTGGTTTGGTTGGTAATTAACATTAACTTTCAAAATTGTACCATTCAAAATTTGAACAATTTTATTATTATAAATAAACTATTGTCAGCTTTTACTCTTGTTGTTTGACTAATTGCATTAGTGAAGATAAAGTAGTGTATGCAACTGCATATAACACGGGTATTAAAACACTCGTTACTATTATGAAACTCGCTGCGCTCGTTTCATAAACTCACACTCGTGTTTTAATACCCTTCATTATATGACAGTTGCATAAACTACTATTAGAATACTAAGTGTTATCACAAAATACCTTTTGATACGTTTATAAATTTAAGATTTATGAAATTAGGAGACGAATAAAGTAATCCCAAGTCTCCAACGTACTTTTGACAAATGCAATGGTATGGAATTTTCGTCCACTGAGAAACTATATTTCCTCTAACAGAAAACAGCAATGCTGTTTAAGATGATAGTAGCTAGCTGAGTGGATTTAACAAAAAGCTGGAAACCGAACCCGGGACCACTGAATTCGAGACTGATGTTGTTCATAACCCCACAAAGACTTTCCTTTCCAATAATTAGAAGTAATAAAAATAATGAAATATTGTAGCAAGCTAATTCTCTAATCCTCCAGCGATGAGGCTGTCGCGAGCGAAAGTGTGCTAAGTCGAGATTAGCAGCACCGGCCGGCGCGGGCGCAGCTCTACATTTGGTTGCCGACACGTCGCGTCGGCCGCTCAGCCCTCATTGTCTTACAGGGTTGTCGAATATATTATTCAATACCTTTCCAGCACCATTTAACACCTTTCTAGTCCCTATATAAAGTACGTGCTAGTTTAGAAAAGTTATGGGCTACATTTTAGTCTTAACTTCCTCTGTGGTCTAGTGGCTAAGACCACTGGTTTAGACCCAGAGGTCCCGGGTTCGATTCCCAGCGGGGGGTACATGTTTATGTACTCGGTTTGGTTGGTGGTAGGGTTTGTTTGTCCGCCTGGCTAGCTACCACCATCTTATCTAAATATGCCGGCATAACATCAATGTATGTAGCATTGTTGTGTTCCGGCATCTAGAGATAAGATAGCCAGTGCCTCACTAGTTGAAGATTCCGGGTGAAGTGCGCTTGCACCAGTTCACCTTATCATCACTTAACATCAGGTGAGATCAAATTGTCGCACGCGACTTCGCCCGTCACTTCCATAGGTTGTGACGCCCAGGGATTACTAAAAACAGATGTCTGTCAACACTCTTAAAGGAACGTCCCTGCCATACTTCATGTTTAGACTGTAGACATATGAGCATTGAAAAGCTGAAATTCTACCAGTCCGCCAGTTCGTATGTAACTAATCTATAAAAAGGTTTATAGATTCGGTACATTCTAAACATAATCTTATCTCAATCACTTCACAAGCGAATGAAATATTATTAAACAGCGTTAAATCCGCTTACAGAATCAGCATATTCACAGCTACAGCTTAGATGTTGCGATAGCCTAAGTTATTTTCACCTCGATTCCCTTGATGAGCAGTAAATTCTGGCTAAATGCCTCGGTCTCCAGGCCCACGCAGGCTTTCACAAATTAGAAATTAGCTTAAACTAGGGATATTTAGACGTAACGCGGTGGGTGTGTAGGTGGCTCCTGGCGGCGGCCGGTCTCGCTCTTCCGACTCGTTTGCCTCTGATTTACTTGTTCTATGCAAAGTGCCAGCCATAAATAGGTGTAAACAAATCTAGCTGTATTGAGCAACATGCTTGCTTTTCAGTTTTCGACAGATTCGTTATGCACATCTGTCTTTCTGTTTAGACTGACTTTCTGACTAGCAAAATCTCGTTATGATTATCAATTAACGTCCATTCTATACTATTTAACCATGCGCTTTTCCTTATGCTTTCTTGTTAATACCGTCGTCGGCAAAAAATTTCTTACTTTATCAGTAAAGAAAAAGAAAATCGATAACTTTTCTAGACAGCAATAATTTTATTTTGCAAGATGTCTAAAATCATAAAAATGCTTGCAGTGAAAGTCCAGTCTCTACTATTTCTCCATATGCTTTTCCTTGTGTTTTCTTGTTCATGCCGTCGGTCGTCGGCAAATAAAAAAAAACGAGCGAGCCTTACAGTAGTCGCATATGATATGTAACATTTGACATCTCGCCTTAGTAATAAGCAATTTTAACATTATATTCTGAAAAAAATGGGTCAGGTAATACATCATTTTATAACTATAAAATAAATGCAGTAAATACTCATTAGAAGACATTTGACATATCAAAATGACCTTTGATAGTCAAATGACACAATATGTCACACATAATAATATATGTCGTGTTCATCATAATATCGATTTTAAATTAACAAAATGGCGCGCGCTTGCGCGCTTCCTCGACTTCCTGTTACACTGTTACACATACTTTCGTCCCATTTCACGAAATCACTCCCACAAATTGCTTATATAGAAAGCGAGCGGAAAGATGTTACACATGCGTTATTATTCTAAGGTTACACATCAAAAAACGATAACTTTTCTAGAGAGCAATGTTTTTTGCAAGATTAATATCCTCAAATCTGTTTAAGAATGCTCTAAGGTTTAAGATTATTTATGAATGCTTGTAGTGAAAGCTTTGACGGCCAGCCCTGCCCACAGACCACACGGCAGGGTTAAGTTCACGCAAAGCAGAGCGAACGAATTGACCCCATTATGCATTTAACGATTTCATTACCGCCAATTTGTAGCCGGCACCACACAGGCTTGACGAATAACAGGTTCGCCGGTAAAAATATCGTTTCTTATAAAGGTTTCAGTGTAAAAAAATTTTGGTAAAAAATACACAAATTATTATATACGGACGGCACATCAAAACAGCTGTTATAATAAGTTTGACGAATTTTTAACTTGTACAAAAAACTACAATAACTAGTAAAGATAAATTTAAAAAAAAGCAGTCGCAGTCGCATTCGTCCAAGGGTGCTTGCAAATATTAGTTAATATCTTTAACTAAATTCAATTATCTGAAGTGATCCCTGTAATTTTCCTATTATGCGACATTTTACCAGCGATACTGATGGAATAAATATGAATAATAAAATATGAAATCAGCTTGCACTGGGAAATATCTGTATTCTATTCAAAGAACTTGTCCCCGCATATAAATTGCAAGTTGTTTATTTTAAAGAAAAGAACTGCCACTTAGATGGTCCTTGGTAATATCTTGTATTCTTTTACCACAAAACCTAATAAGACGTAACCTTATTCCATATTTTTGATTGCAAATTTCATAAGTCCAAACTTATCTCAAATCGTTTTGTGAAATCGATACATTTTTGTTTTTAATATTGTAAATTTGTGAGTTTTTTTATACAAAAAGTGTTGCCCCTGAATAGTGTTAATTTTTTGCAATGAACACTTTCAATTCCAATTCGCCTATCTTCAATGATATAGGTATCTTTGGCAGTTATAATGTGATTTATATCAACACTCACTAATCCAATCTAACGTTAATGTAATTTAAAACATCATTATGTTTTCAACATGACCGTGTTACAGAAATGCAATGATATTTTGTATTTTGTTTTGCAGTGAAAGTATGAGTAAGTAGTTTCGGCTTACCAATACCGAAATCGAATAACAAGTACCCATATTAATTAGAGCTCCTAGTGTTCCTTCTTCTGTTGATTGTTAAATAAAAAAAACATATCAATAAACATGATTATGGTTATTGTAGGCGACGCACCACACAAAATATTTTATAACTGTAATAAATATGTAACAAACGAAATTGAATATATTAAACTATGGCGCGCGACCAACGAGCGCGGGTGTACCAACATAATAATAACGCCCGCCGCAACGCCGGCGCCCGCCGTCCGCTCGGTTGGCAGTACCCTTTTTGGCAGCGACATGTTGTACATTACGCTCTTCGGCCGCTCCCATTTTTTTCCAAACAAAAAGTGCAGTTTTTCTTTTCCCATAGTCTACAAACTGGTCCTTCGTTCCAAATCTATTCAACTATGTTTAGTACACCGCCCTTAGTAAGGAAAAAGTGCAACTCCAAGCTAGAAAAAAGATTGGAAAGTGCGTCGGAGCACGTGCTCGCCGGCGAATGTTTGTTGCAAAAAATGAGTGAAACACGTGCAGTGAAAACCGAATCCATCGGAGTTTCTGTATCATCTTCGTCACGATTTAAGCGCAAACAGCTTGAGTTAGCGGCAGCGGAAGCCAAAGCGAAGATCGAAAAGGAGCTCATCGACAAGAAGCTGGAATGCGAACTAGCCATGATCGAAGACGAAAAGTGTTCATCTCGAAGTAGCTCGAACAAAAGCAGGTTTACCAGCTCCAAGAAGCGGCATTCTAACGTGGAGGAGTGGCTGGAACAAAGTAATGTTCAGCCGTCACATGTGGCGGCAGCGACGACAGCAAAGGAGGCAGAGCCGGCACCTATTGTAGAACCTAGCCGTGCACCCGCCCCCGAAGTTCCTACTGACAGCATCCTCCAGCTCGCCCGCACGCTCAAAGACGTGATGGTTACATCATCCACGCAGAACGAACAGCGGCTACTCACTCGTTTGTCCACGCCCCGTGAGCTACCGTTCTTTAACGGCGACTGCATTGAGTGGCTACATTTCAAGAGTGCATATGATGAATCTACAGCCATATGCCAGTTTAGCGACTCTGAGAATCTATGGAGACTACGTCGAGCACTTAAAGGTGATGCCAAGGAAGCGGTCACTGACCTTTTAATCGGCAACACTCAACCAGCCGTAGTGATGGAGACGCTGGAACTCAGATTTGGTCACTCAGATTTAATCATACAGCAGTTGACCTCACAGATGAAAAGGTTACCACCACTCCCAAATACCTACCAGTACGATTTAATACATTTTTCAATGAAAGTAAATAACTGTGTTGCAACCTTAAGCTCACTAAACCAAACTGATTACCTACGCAGTCCAGAGTTGTCAGCAGCTGTTATCTCCAAGTTGCCCAGCATACTGCTTAGCAAGTGGACTGACTACGCGTACGACAAACTAGCCACCGATATACCTAAACTTCAACTACTAGCTACATTTCTGAAAAGAGAAGCCCAGATGCTATCGGCCGCCGGAGTGTCACAAGTACGAGATTATCGCAAAACAGACACAGTGCCACCTACCAAAAAATACGACAACAAACAACACCAGGTCACCTTCCGGCCGGTGTTAGCTACAGCGACCAAATTCAATGAGTCGTCGTCGTCGTCGTGTACCTATTGTAAAAGGTCAGCTCATTTACTGACCGACTGCCGACATTTCAAACGTGCCCTGAGAAAGGAACGCTGGAGATTCATTAAAACAAATAACTTATGTTTTTGTTGCTTACAAGGTCGGCACGTTCGCAACACCTGCGTAGCACCTGTGTGCGATATAGATAACTGCGGACTTGCACACCATCGATTGTTGCATTTTAGAAAACCCGATACTACACGCTCTCAAGTAATCAACTTGCCGAAGGAAGAAGAGGAGAATGAAACAGCTGACTACGAGTGTTTGCCGCCGCGCGACGAGACCGTGGCCTATGTCGCGGGCGCCGCTTTGTCGGCGACTTCGTGCGGGCCGCCTGCGCCCCCCTCGCACCCCGCGCGCCCCAGCCGCGGCATTCCCAGTGATAACAGCGCACCGCCCCCCCTTTCCGTCGCGAGTGAAGTGATGCTAAAAGTGATAAAGGTCAATCTTAGTGGCCCTAATGGCATAGTGAGTGTGTATGCGTTATTGGATGATGGCGCTTCGATCTCGATGATCACTAAGGACTTGGTAAGCGAATTAGGTCTTATACCCTTTCAGTCTAGCCCGATAAAATTTATTGATGCATTTGGTTTCGAGATATTTCAGTCTGATGTACCCAAAGTTACTACAAATATTTCAGGTTTTTATGAAGATAAAAGTTTTGATGTGTCCTTACGACAAGTTGATAATTTAAATTTACCTAAACAAGATTTGTCAATAGTAAAACAACTGCAGTGCAGTCACTTGTTACATGTAAAAGATTATGTTTGTAGTCAGTGTGTGGTGCCTCGACTACTGATAGGAGAAGACAATTATTATCTTCTAGCTCCTTTAGAAGTTTTGCATGGCAACAGACACGAGCCATATGCCACCAGATGTCGGTTAGGATGGTCTATCCACGGCTGCTATGGTCTCACTCACTCTCCTGTCAACGGCCACACTTTCCACCTCGATCATTCCGAGGAAAAAGATATTAATAAATTAAATGATTTAGTCAAAATGTCATTTGAACTGGACTCTATTGGAGTTTCGACCTTACGCCGCGAGAATACGGAACATTTGAGAGCAGTCCGTATCCTCGACGACACAGCGCGTCATCTGGGAAACCAATGGGAGGTAGGTTTACCATTTGTCAGGGATCAGCTGTTTTTTCCGGCCACCATTGATTACGCTAAAGGTAGGCTGAAGGGTTTAGTAAGAAAATTTAGCACTGATAGTGCATACGCAGAAAGGTACAGTCGGGAGATTAAACGGCTTCTCGACAATGGCTATGCGCGGGAGCTACAGGTCAACGAACCCTCGCCTAGCCACATATGGTATTTGTCGCACTTTGGCGTTCAGAACCCCAATAAACCCGGTAAGCTAAGATTAGTATTTGACTGTGCAGGAAAGGTTAAAGGTGTATGCCTAAATGATTTTTTACTTACTGGGCCTGACCTATATAACTCGTTATTAGGTATAATGTTACGTTTTCGCGAACATAAAATCGCTTTTACTGGAGATATTAAAGATTTTTTCGTTCAGATTAAAATACGTCCGGAAGATCAGCATGTTTTTCGTTTTCTTTGGCAAGAAAGCACAGACGCAGCTTTAAAAATCTGCGTTATGCAAAGTCTACTGTTTGGTGCCACTTGTTCACCTTTCATTGCACAGTACATTAAAAACAAAAATGCTCTTAGGTATCAAGATCTATGTCCTGAGGCTGTCGACGTTATACTAAATAGTCACTACATGGACGACTGTTTACACTCATGTGACGAGGAAAGTCAGGCTATCCAACTAGTGCGTGAAATAACAGATATACACAGGGCGGGCGGATTCGAAATAACACGCTGGTCGAGCAACAGCAAGGCGGTGTTAGAATCCATCCCCTCAGACGCGCTCGCGTCAACGGCCATTGAATTCAAACATGGAGCTACGAATACAAGTGAGCGCACTCTCGGGTTGATGTGGCATCCGAGCGAAGATTGTTTTAGTTTTAAAATCGTTTTAGACCGAATTCCACTAAACATTTTAAATGGAGTTGAGTCCCCTACTAAAGCCCAAATGTTAAGTATTATAATGTCTGTTTATGATATTCACGGTTTTCTCTCTCCGTTTATCATAAAAGGTAAAATTATTTTCCAAAATGTTCATCGTTCCGCGCTCAACTGGAAATGCCGCATCCAACCCGAGGAACATACTCTGTGGGTCAGCTGGCTCAATGATTTACGTAGCTTGTGTGCACTTCGTATTCCACGCTTCTACGGCAACGGGCAGGAGTGGGCGGAGTGCTACTCGAGCGCGCAATGGATATCGAGCGACGATATTAATATTGTTGATAAACAAATGCACATTTTTTGCGACGCTTCGTCTAAGGCGTATGCGTCTGTTATTTACTGGCGTTTTACACGATCAGACGGACGTGTACTAGTATGTTTTGTGGCCAGTAAAAGCAGGGTTAGTCCGCTACGACCTGTGTCTATTCCGAGGCTGGAACTACAGGGTGCGCTTTTAGGGGCACGGCTCGCGGATACTATTCAACGTGAGCACAAGGATATTAAGCCTGGGAAACGGTATTTTTGGACGGACTCAAGTACAGTGCTGCAATGGATCCGTAGCGATCCTCGCAATTACAAGCCATACGTAGCCCACCGTTTAGGTGAGATTGATGAGTTGACAAAGTCGTGCGAGTGGCGACACGTACCGACTGCGCTGAACGCGGCCGACGTGGCCACTCGGGACGACGCCCCCCCACTCGTATACTCTAGTTCCTGGTTTCAGGGTCCTTCATTCTTACGGCAGCCTGAAGATCAGTGGCCCAAGGATCGTAAATTCACTAAAGCACTAGAAGATGCTCAGTGTGAGGAACGCACCGTGACCTTGTTAATGGCCACTAAGTCAGTATTATCTTTGCCTAACGAAAATAATATTTCAAGTTGGATGACACTTGTGCGCGCTACTGCAAGGGTTTTACTGTTCATTAGAAAATGTCAGCGTAAAGTGTGCAAACTTGACATCTTTCTAATGAAGGAGGCAGAATACCTACTGATTAAAAAGTGTCAACTTGATTGTTTTAATTCAGAAATTACTTATTTAAAGTATAATAAACCGCTTCCATCTAATAGTCGCTTACTACAACTTACACCTTACCTTGACGAGAGTGACGTCATGCGTGTTGGCGGACGCATTGACTCTGTTGTGGGTGTTGGGCACGACGTACGAAGACCAGCCATTTTAGATGGGCAGCACCAGATTACGCGTTTGTTGGTAGAATATTACCACAGGCAAGCAATGCATGGCGCGAACGAGCTCGTCGTAAACAACTTACGACAACACTATTGGGTTTTAAAGCTCAGGCCTACTGTACGTACGATTGCATCTCGTTGTCTGTTCTGCCGCTATAGACGTGCAACGCCACAGCCCCAGCGTATGGCGGACCTGCCGGCCGCTAGACTCCAACATAACAGGCGACCCTTTAGTTATACTGGAGTAGATTTTTTTGGCCCACTCGAAATCACAGTCGGCCGCAGACGACTCAAGCGGTATTGTATGCTCTTTACTTGCCTTACAATAAGAGCAATTCATATTGAAGTGACTGAAAGCCTCACTACGGACTCAACTATTATGGCCCTCAGGCGCATGGCTGCTCGGCGTGGTATGCCACAGGTAATTATATCTGATAACGGCACCAACTTCAGAGGCGCTAACTCGGAGCTGAAGCGCAGTATCTCTGAGCTAGACCAGGAGGCAGTTCGTGAGGCTGGAGCCATCCGTGGGGTGGAGTGGAAATTCATACCACCTGGTGCACCTGAGATGGGTGGATCTTGGGAAAGGATGATCCGCACAGTAAAATCATCACTTAAAGTAATTTTAAGGGAGCGAGCACCTCACTCTGAAACTTTAATAACTCTGATGGCTGAAGTGGAAGCGTTAGTAAATAGTCGCCCCATTACTCACGTATCGAACGACCCATCGTATCCGGAGGCTCTCACTCCGAACCATTTTTTAATCGGTTCGTCTTCTATAGCACCTCGTTTCGGTAAGTACGACAACTCGGATCTTTGCTTAAGAAAACGTTGGCGAGTAGCGCAACGGCTCACTGACATGTTTTGGGCACGATGGATAAAGGAATTCCTACCAACTTTGCTACCCCGACAAAAATGGACTAAGGAGTCAAGACCATTACAGGTAAATGATTACGTCATCTTAGTTGAACCAAACATCGAACGAAACGCTTGGCGACACGGAGTTGTGAGTGCGACCCATGCGGGTAGGGACGGACGCGTACGCGTCGTAGATGTGCGCACACGCACCGGCATTCTGCGTAGGCCTGTAACGCGCGTCGCTCTACTGTCACCACGAGATGATAGCGCCAACTAGTTAGCACTAAGGAGGCAGAATTGTAGGCGACGCACCACACAAAATATTTTATAACTGTAATAAATATGTAACAAACGAAATTGAATATATTAAACTATGGCGCGCGACCAACGAGCGCGGGTGTACCAACATAATAATAACGCCCGCCGCAACGCCGGCGCCCGCCGTCCGCTCGGTTGGCAGTACCCTTTTTGGCAGCGACATGTTGTACATTACGCTCTTCGGCCGCTCCCATTTTTTTCCAAACAAAAAGTGCAGTTTTTCTTTTCCCATAGTCTACAGTTATATATAATTTTATGGGAAGCTCGATGGATGGCGCAGTGGTTAACGCGCCCGGTTTGCGAGTGCTGAAGTTAAGCAACTTTCGCAAAGGCCGGTCATCGGATGGGTGACCAAAAATGTATCATCTTGAGCTCCTCCGTGCTTCGGAAGGCACGTAAAGTCGTTGGTTCCGGCTGCATTAGCAGTCGTTAACAACCCGTTGGCCCGTTCTCCCTATCCATCCATAGGCAAGGCTCGTGCCCCAGCAGTGGGGACATAAAACGAGCTGATGATGATGATGATGATAATTTTACGCAAATTTTGTTGTGAACATATTTGAAAAAAAAAACAAAGTGTTGATTTAATTCCACGAGCAGCATTCAAACCCGCATCCCATGACATGCCGGGTCAGGTGCACTACCAACAATACTATCGTGGCTCAATCCCGCCGAAATTAATGAACACCATCTACTCTTACTCTGCAAGTCAAAGGAGCATTCATACGCCCCGATAGCTGACCCGGCATGTCATGGGATGCGGGTTCGAATCTCGTTAGTAAAGTTTTTCAACACTTTGTCTTTTTTCAAATATTAATAAACAATCTAACATATTAATTATAAACAAACAAATAAATATTTCTTACGAAGAAAAAGATTACTCTTGCAACACAGTTTTTTAACCAGTTAAAGATATAAACGTCTAATATATTTCATGTCAATATGAAGTATTTTTAATGAATACTAGAAAAGCGTAGGTGGTGCTGCCTTTGATTTATACTTATAAATTGTATAAATTGTCTACATTTGACCACATTGCGACATGTTTGCGCTTCAACTGATTTAATGCGCATAGCAAATGGATTCAGCCCAGTCTCAACTAACTAATGCAAGTATTAAAATATGTTTCTTGTTAATCTGACTATATCCTAATAACTTCATCTTATTAGACCGTTTTAGCATAATTGAAGTATATTCAAAGTCATATTTCTTTCTAAATCAATTTTATATCATAAGTATACAAATATATTTTTTCTCAAATCATGTTTAGAACACAAATAACAGAGACAACAGAGAGTCAAAAGTTGCATCTTTAAATTTACATCGTGGATTTTTCACACTTTTTGAGTATTTCTTTAAAAATTCAGGTCTATGAAAAAAGGGTAAAGTTTAAAGTCTGCTAGTTGACGCAGATAATGTTTGTACATTAATATCCTTAATAATACCTTCAGGCACGTAACTATACTCGCAAACATAATCATCACAAATTTTCAATAAGGCTCTATTCAAAGGCTGCGAAAACCGGGCGCCTTATTAACTCTCGTATTTCAGATTCGCTACGGGCGGCGCGGATACTAACAGCCTTTATTACTCAAAACCACCTAAATTCGACGGCCAGCCAAGTCGCAACCCACCTGACCCACAAAATAAGGAGACTGCAGAATGCAAGCTTGATGGAGATAAAGAAATAAACCAGTTGCCAGCTCTTCTCGGTCGAAGGCTCTCCCAAAATCCGAACTGGTGGTAGATTCAGTAGTTTAGTTTAAACAATTTTTTAGTTTTTTGATTTATAGTTTTGACGTCAATAAGTGCCTGAGAAGGCTTATCACACTAATATTATAAATGCGAAAGTTTGTGTGTATGTAAGTATATTTGTTTCTTCTTCACGCTGCAACGGATGGATGGATTTGGATGTAATTCGACATACAGATAGTTTGTAATCTGGATTAACACATAGGAAACTTTTTACCCCGATATTCCCACGGGAACGGAAACCACGCGGGTGAAACTGCAAGCGGCCGCTAGTGTTGAATAAAATGATTTGACTTTGACTTTGACTTTGACATACAAACGCGCTCGAGCAACGCACACATGGGTGCGTAGTGTGAATTTCATTTGACAACCGATTACGTTAACGAAAACAAAAATTAGTATGGCATTGAAGCAGCGCCTTCTGGCGACATACGTGAAGAGTTACAATTTCGTCATACAATTTTTTGATACTCAAACACAACAAAAAACATGGTAATAATCCCATTAATAATATTTATTCTAATGTAAGTGACCATGATAGTTAAAAAAAAAAATTTGTTTTCGTAAACGCAATCGCAATCGCAAAAATCGCAATGGAGAGGGCTATGCTCGGGGTTTTACTGCGTGACCGAATCAGAAATGAAGAGATCCGCAGAAGAACAAAGGTAACCGACATAGCCCGAAGAGTTGCTAAGCTCAAGTGGCAGTGGGCAGGGCACATTGCTCGCAGGACTGATGGCCGATGGGGCGAAATAGTCCTTGAGTGGCGACCGCGTACCGGAAAGCGCAGTGTGGGCAGGCCTCCAACAAGGTAGATCGACGATCTGGTGAAGGTCGCGGGAAGCCGCTGGATGCGAGCTGTACAACCCCGGTCGTTGTGGAGATCCTTGGGAGAGGCCTTTATCCAGCAGTGGGCATCTTTTGGCTGAGATGATGACGATGATGAAACGTAATCGAATGAATACGGATAGTAAATAAAACCTACACTAGGTACTCTGTTACGAGATCGGTATCCGTGCAAGTGTGTGTGCGTTGCTCGAGTGCGGTATGTCTTAAGATTACCTTCTGGGTCTGTCTTATTTTGTGCCTGACCCTAGGTCGTCATTAGTACCTACGCGAACACTGCCCACGCGTTAACGTTATATATAGTTACCTACAGGGTATATATTGCTGTATACGGTATATATATAGCTGTATACGGTACAACTATGATACTAGCCCTATTTTAGGTCGTGATGTGAAATTATGCATTTCTCATGGGTGGAGATTGGTAAAGTGATTTCAGTAATTAGGTAACTAGTATATTGTATACGAGTAATCATCGAGATCCGAAAGATATAGGTATCTATGTATGCGTAAATCTATTTTACTTGGAATGTGGACACATAGCAATATATTAGAGTAATTAGGTATTAACGGGATTCTTAACATGTTTATTATAAGTGAGTAAATAAGGAAAAGGGAGTAAGTAAAAATCCCGTTAATATTTTAATATTAATGCAAGTGACCATGATAGTTTGAATAGTTAAAACAATATATTGTACTATTTTTATTAACGGTTATCAATTAAAACATACTGTTACTTATCTTGTTTTTTGGTATATGAAATATATATTGCAAGTGAAAGCAAAACTTTTGATTTAGGTTTGTGATAACACATTTGACTGCCTTATAAATTCGATCGGAACAAAGAGTAGCCGTTATACGAGTACTAGAAAAAAAAAACAAAAATAACACAGAGAAAGTACAGATCAGAAGATAATAATCGACACAAGAAAGCGTCCGGAAATCACCCACCCGCAGACTAATTGAAGAGCACAACCGAGTGTGTCTTCATTAGTTATTTTTGTTTACACTTTGCCGTGCACGTGGTTTCTATTACCAATACCAAATGCAAATGCATTAAGAGTCCATAATTGGAGCCGCGCCGTCACGATCCCTATCAGCTGCTGATTGCTGCGCGGGCGCACCGCGCTGATCAATGTTTGTATAAATCCTTTTTATTTCATTACGTTATTGCATATCAATGATTGATTATTGGAGCGATCTGTTATCTATTTATCTAAACGGACCTCTTTAGTTAGATTACTATCGGTTTGATCGAAAGTTGTGCAGCGGCAGAGCAAAGATGTGGGATTATTCGTTATATTTATTCGCAGCAACGTTAGATCATATATTTGCTTCTTTTTATGAAAAAATAACAGCATCAGGTTGTACTTTAGTCTACGATTTATAGTCTAAGACCCTAGATTTTATAGTTTGAGCCTTCATGCTAAACCTTCAACTTCTTACAATTTAGTTGTAAATCTTAACTCTATAGGTAAAAGGTCTTACAATTATTGTAAACTTTTGCAACATTAATGAAAGATCCTTACACATTGCTAATCTCTAAAGATGTCAATTGACCAATAAAATAACCGAGTGCATCGTACACATTGCAAAGTTCTCATAGCAATTTAGAAAACATCGTGGGACGAGATCTTAAATCTTCGCGATTACACACAACATCAAATTAAATCCGCGAGATCAATTTGCGAGGAATTCACTGATCGCCCGCCCCATAAATAAGGAACGCATGTAAACGTGACGGAGCACAGATGGCAGGACTTGGCCAATAATCGGACGGCGGCTCTTATGACCGAAGCAAAAAGTTTAATTTGTAGTAATTACCCCCAATAAGATTCTGGACACAGTTGGCAATCGGAGGTATGCGGAGACTCAACTACCGCACACCGGTCACAAAATAAAGAGACTGCAGATGTTAAGCTTCATACAGACGCGCTAGAGCAGTGGTTCTTAACCTTTTAGCGGTGAGGGACCATTTCACCAAATATCTGTCTTGCCAGGGACCACCCAGTTGTTTTATTGATAATTGTACCTAAAAGTAAACAAATAAAGGTTTCTTTGATCTATCTATAAATAAAATACGCATCATTTTACGACTAACACTCATTTATTTATTATTTCGCAAAAATTTATAATAAAGTTACAGATTTTAATGAGATTTTTGTGATTGCATACTACTTGCTCTTTACTAACTTCTAAATCCTTGATTCAGTGCTACTCGAAGCTAAACGCATGTCAGCAGTGACATCCATCCGATTTCGGTGCTTGTTTTTAATAATCAGAAGCGCTGTAAACCCCTGCTGCTGCCTTCGGACTTGCGACGCGCGCGCGATTCGCGTTGGGTCGGTTCTAGCAACACGCACGTCAAGGTCGTCCGGTCACTTGTTTATCACGATTACGATGGCTTCGCGGACCACTTGAATGCCTCCAGGGACCACCAGTGGTCCGTGGACTACCGGTTAAGAACCACTGCGCTAGAGCAACGCGCATTTAGACAACCTTGCATGGACACGGAATCTCGCTACAGCTGCGCGCGCACGTTCCGAGATCCGCGTCCATCGAGGGTCTATGTGTATGTTGCTCGAGCGTAGTATATGCAAAGCTTACCTACTGGGTCTTCTTATTCTGTGCACCGGTTGAGTTGCGACAACGGATAGGGTCGATCCCGGTACTCGGCATTCCTCCGTGCCCTTGGGGAAAGGTATGACTCAACCTGACCCACAAACGCGTTCGCCTAACAAGAAAATTGACTATCATTTGTTAGGTTTCCATGAAGATCGATGGGTATAATTAGTTTACGATTTGAATGTGGGTGTTCTAATTTGCAAGCTCAAAGACAGAGGCTTTGTTTTACAATGTAGATTTTCGTAATGCTGTGACACAAATGTTTGTACTAGTTCTCAATGTTTATAGGTTTTATTTATCGCCTCAGATGCAGTGATCTCGGTTTAGAATCGAAGCGGGCTTACATTATTGCACTCGCATTAGTGAGTGGTAGGCTTCGAAGGTGGTAGGCTTTGTTATAGTATGTCCAGTTGGCTAGCTATCACCTTATCCATCTTATTGAAGCTTATCGCTTGTTCTTTTCATTTTTGTTTGCATGATAACTAGTTTTTCATTGGGTAGCTTTAATTATTTACAAATGAGAGTCGAGGTTTTTGGGTGAAGTGCGTTTCCATCTGTAGCTTTATCATATATCACGTTAAGGGATACAAAGAAACTATTTCTCCAACATAATGAGGACTGAGGATTTAACGACGGTGTCCATTTGCCATGCAATGACACCTCAGTCTATTTTGACTAAGATGGCGCGACAAGGCGATTGCCCAACCGAGCGACGGCGCCGGCCCTAACAGGCGAAACGCGATTTGTTCACGCTTTACGTCTATTGTTAGAAAACATCTTGTTCACAAAGGCAAATCACCTAGCCATTTGACACAAGTTTTGAGCACGCTTCAATTGTATAATACGAATAACAGATATGTACCAACTGGAAGATGTCAAGCCAATATAATATTGATTTTCTATAACAACATCGACTAGGTATTCTTATAAATAATAATCTTTATAATGCCTACCTAATCTAATCCATAAATAATTCATTTGCTATCATCCTGTCAGTAAGTTATATGCTCGTTTGTCTTTTTTATTTGAAACACTAGTTTCTCGTGATCTCGATGTTCGGACAAAATAAAGTGTATTGGTATTTCAAGTGCCTATATTGACGTCATCACATCATCCGTACCAAGAAAGAATATCAATAGACATCCGAGTTTTCATCTCTCGAAATAGTAAAACAATCGTGTAACCGTGATAAATCTATAAACTACTAACGAGATTCGACACAATTCACAAAACTGAGTCCTGCGGGCGACGACCCCGCCCCGAGAGGTGGTCCTGTCAGAATGGATTCACTCCTCATTTTTTCTCGCTTATCTCCATGATCGAAATGCTTTGTGTGTGTAATTACCGGACGAGGAATTACCGAAAGCTGGACCGCGGCGACCTTAGGTCACGCCTCACCGACGCGACTCAATGGTCCTTCGGGCACAACTGCGCTGGACACTATCTGATTTATTGCCGAGTCTCGATTGAGACATCGACAGGACCATTGTGATGCGCGCGCTCCGATTGATCTACGAACTCTATTGATAGCTGCGTGACGCAACACGGCGCAATCCGCCATTGTTTGAATGTCACACTTTCGCTGGTAGTGATGAATTAGATGCCGTTAGACAAAGAGTACAGATACGCTGATGGATGGTGGGGTTACCCCGATGTGGCTCAGGCTGAGCAACGGCGACATGAATGAATCGATACGTCGCTCGCATGATGTATCGACCGGTCCGCCAACGATTTGTGGATTGAGACAATGCATCAATAGCGATGCGATTGATGAATAGCTCTCGTCCAGCAATTTCCCTGAGTCAGACGGCCGGTCGCACCGGTTCGCGCGCCAGGTTCCGTAAACACAACGTGCAGTGATTGATAAAGGCTAGCACTTGATTGAGACCTTAATCCCGAGCTGTGATTACGGTGTTATCGAGTTGCGGTAACATGATGACAATATTATGCAGCGCGCCATTAGACAGTGTAGATTAGCATCCGATATTGAAATAAAAGATGCAAATTGCCGTCTCGTCGCCGTAGTGATTACAGTTTCTCGAATTCGAAACGGCTACTGGCACGTCGGGAGTAATTTTTACAGCGACTCATTACCGCACAGATGGTACTGCAGTGAGGGCTTCATTGTTCGTGGGATTCGCATGTTCCCGGCGCGAGATTGATCGCCTCATTTGTATGATTGATTGGCTCATGTGGCTGCCACACGTGAGGTATTTGTAGTGCTCCGTGTTTACGATCGTGTGCAGCCAACGAATACCTGTTTTCAGTGCAGCTCGTAACTTTGTTTATGTGGAAAATGTCTGTATCACTTAGTGTAAGAGAACTTCGTTTAAATGACTTTAAATGTCTTTGTTTAAAAGATTCTTCTTCTTTTTATCTTCGAAGCATTTTGGTACACGTTACTGACCTTGAGAGCCTTATCCACACGCTTCTTGAAGAACTTCATGTCATACGTTATAAGGTTTAGTAAATAGCACGATATTGATAATGTGTGAGTAAGCGTCACAGCGAATCTTATCTTAAATCCGCTCTAATGACCCCAATCAGCGGGAAGTCCGCTTACTTAGTGTCCGTGGTCTAATTCATGAATGGGATATTTGGCAGCGGCTCGGAGGCGCGGTCGTCGAACCGCGCGATAACCTGCCGGGAGCAACGGCGGAAGTACCGGCCTCGTTCTTAAAGGTCACGATCTGGATTTTGGACTGGTACCCACTATGTGCTATAATTTTCTCGTGATTTGCATAAAATTGGTTGAACGGAATACGGGAACGGTGTGTGCGGGGATTCTTTCAATGCACACGGCGAGATTGGACAAATGATTGAAAATACTTATTTTAATGATGCAGAAGAAAGTTGTCTGTTTTATTGAAAGGTTGTACGAGTATATCTATCTACACTTATATTATAAAGAGGAAAGCTTTGTATGTTTGTATGTTTGCAACGAATAAACACAAAAACTACTGGACTGATTTAAAAAATTCTTCCACCATTAGAATGCTACATTAGCGCTGAGTAACATAGGCTATATTTAAAAAAAATTTAATGTTTAAAAATAAAAGTACACCCGTACGAAGCCGGGGCGGGCCGCAGTGCCAATTACCATAGCTACCCTTAAACTTTTAACCCAAAGAATTTTACAACAGTCAAGGCACATTTAAATAATAGTTAGTACTACAACGTGAAAAGAGGATAATAATATGTTAAGCAATAATCATGGAATACGGCTCACTCGAAATGCTTTCGGCGAGATTTTTTTGCCACACAACTAAGCCAGAGCATTAATTGAGAATAATCCAATATCGATAACGTAAAGTTGTCAAAACTAGATAGTGAAAGTTACTACTGCAAATTAGATGTGAGAAATCGAGGATCTGATCAAGTGAGGTGTTCTTTGTTTAGCATTCAACTGGTGATGAAGACTTCTGCTGTTTGCTATATGATACGAAGCTGGCAAAGACTATAGCCACCCATCTGATGAAATGTGGCCGCGGCCCATGTATGACATAGCAACAGAATGCTGTTTGGCAGAAATAGTTATTAGCAGGTTCTCACTTAGTGTTACACAATCCTACTGTACTAGCTGTCTTTGCATCTGGACTCTCCTCCTGCCTATCGTCAGGTAGAGAAGAATTCTGCACAATGCCTACACATCGCCTGCAGTTAAACAAAAAAGAAGAGAGTGGCCGCTATCGAGGATTTTGGGCTTAATCCTGCCACCAGACCAATTGCTGTTCGAGACGTACCATACTTGAGGCCGTACCACGTCTTGTGGTAGGGTTGGTAACGGCGCGCGGGCGGCGGCGGGCGGCGGCGCGGCGCACACGCCGGCGCGCAGCACAGCAGGTAGTACCGCTTGTCGCGCACCTTCTCGGCCGCCTTCAACCGCTCGCGCGCCGCCCGCCCCGCGCAGCGCCGCGGCGACCCCGCCCACACCACCACCGCCATCGCCGCCACCACCACGACCCACCGCATGCTGGTTCACGTGTAACGTCTCACTGACATTTTTTATAGAATCACACTTTTCGGGAGGTCTCGGCACATTTCACTTATTTGGGTTGAGGAGTTAATTTTTAATTTAGATATTTAAATTTTTGTACAAATATCGGTAATTTTTGAACACTCTTTACAACTTTTTATAGTTTCCCGCGCTTTAGTAAACTTTAAAAGTTGACCGAACAAACTCAAATATTTAGTAAGTTTTATAGGTCATATAGTATGTTATTGAATTTCCTCTATCATCAGAAGGTTCAAATCACTCTTTCGATTGGGCTAGTTGTTGATAGTTGTTGTCATCCATGAGAGAGCGGTGCCGCGCGACGCGTGCGCTCGGCTTGCCTCGGCCGCGGCGACTGCAGACCCGCTCCTTGCTTGCTGCTGGCTCGCGATCCTGACACACTAAGACAGAGCTTGGCGATCGCAAGTTCAATAATCGTGTAGATATTTATGTACAAGTTGATGTCATTTTTATAATGGTCTGTCTAGGTGAGAAATGTCGCACATGTATCTCACCTAGTGCTTTAGATAGACACAGATATGTTGCGTTGTCATAAAAAGTTAGAAATATTAAAAATCTAAGAATCTCTACATCTTCGTTGATAGTATATAAGTCATTAAAAGTACCATCAATCTGACTAAATGGCTTCTGAATATAATACCTTATTTAAATTAACGACATATTTTTTCAAATCATAGTTAATTTAATTGTTATTTTAAAAATTCGTTAACGTTAGCTTTTGAATTATGCACTTTTGCGAGAAAGCTGAGTACAATATACTTTACAATGTAAAATATTTATATTATAACTGTGTTATTACGAAACAAATCTCTTTTGTGTGGCAATAAGCCTACAAGTAAAGTAATATAAAATTAAAATATCCGAATTCATCCGTTGATTTAATTTATCAACTTATTGAAGGTGTCGCCTCTTACGTTGATTCAACTGCGCATAGTTAAAGATTATGTCTGACGCAGCGTCATTTTAGCGTCCGGCGCGAGGCCGGCACGCGAGTCCACTAATTAGGCCGCGGTCTGATCTAGAGATTGCCTCCTGATAACGGATGATAAAGACACGCGGGTGGTCGACCGCGCGTCGCATGCGAATCACTCACACCCGCTTCCCTATCCCCCTACGCACACGGTCCACATTCGCGTGGCCCACCACTAAATTATCATCGACTTTTCCAATTAATGCACAGAGATTTGCCATAATATGCAAAATAACGCGTTTACATGTCTCCAGTTGTAAATCGACCCGTTCCGGGTAGCTGCCACTTTCATCATTATACCGCTGCACTTAGAAGCCATATTTCTTGACGACTCTTCTCAATCATCTGCAGCCATCTTGATCTTAGTTTTAATGCGTTTAAAGCTGTTAATGTCTTTGCCTATTTCTTAATTATATGGTTTTGAATCAACTCCATCTATTCTATCTTGAACCCTAACATGGAGCTTAGTTCTGTTTGCGTGCGGTGTATTAATATGGTGTGCTCGCGGAGATGCGAGGGCGTGTCATCAATATGACATTATGTTGTTTAATACATACTAAATAAAAGTCTGTACGTTTGTAGAATGTTATTAGTTTTTAAATAACTATATTTGAAAGAGCTGGTAAATAGTGTATCACCTATTTGTCGAGTACCTACTTTCTAACAGACTTTGTTTTACTATAATAACAGTGTTGTTGCAAACGAAACCTTTTTCATTTTCATTATTCGTGCATCAAACGAAGTAATAGTTTTCCCATCATCCGGAGCGCGGTTTGTAAATTTAAATACGCACAGGACAGGAGGCATATTACAAACATCGAAGAATTTAAACTCGATGTGGTCTTTGTCTTCCATACATACTTACAAGATATAATTTTACTAGAAAAAGCAACCAGTCTCATGAACCTCGAGTGGCAATCGAACCCATGACCTTTGGATAACCGGTCCAACGCTCTAACCGCTGAGCTACCGAGGCCTCAGAAGACTCGTTAAACTTTTCTAGTAGTAAGTATTGTAAGTATTTAACAATCGATAAAGACGTAATTCCTTTATAAAAAATTATTTATATTGTTTATTTATTTTTTATTATATTTGATTTTTTTGCATTGTTGATTGTTGATTGATATAGCATTGTGAATGCAAAAAATTAAATATAATACAAATAAGCTAACTTCTTAAACGTACTGGTAAACCTCTTACACGTATTTTATTATTATAGTGACAACTTTGCTCACCTTAAAGTTCGAGAAAATATTCATACGCCAGCCTTATGTGTCTACACACAGCATCAAACCGATTTATACAACTTCCTTACAATGTATTAAAGAAACCCAATCTTACAGATATGTGATTTTAGTATGTTTAAATGAACACTTTTAACTTTTTTGAATCCAAATTTTCAAAGTTGTGATCTAAGACTTATTTCACTTATTTCGTGGATCATTATAAACATTTAGTTTCCTTTTACCAATGCGGTGCTGACTTTCGTAATAGACCCCACGATCCCATCATAAAATCCGCTCTTGTTTGTGAATAGCAAAAACTATTCCTGCCATTAGGCGGACCACTAACGAGCAGGCACCATGTAGTAGGTACTATCGTTTACAAAATGGTAACAATAAGGATGTTGTTTTCTCAAGTTTACGCAAAAGCTAACGGGTTACGGTACCCGTGCATTTGGCAAACGTGGTGATTAAGCCATTACCCATCAGTTGTAGTGATGACTTTTATTCAATGATGGAGGCCTTTGCCCAGCAGTGGGACAGTCATAGGTTATCGTCATCAGCTCATTTTATGTCCCTACTGCTAAGGCACGAGCCTTCCCTATGGATGGATAGGGAGAACGGGCCATAAACCACCACGCGGGCCCAGTGCGGATTGGTGGTTGTTAACGACTGCTAATGCAGCCGGGACCAACGGCTTTACGTGCCTTCCGAAGCACGGAGGAGCTCAAGATGATACATTTTTGGTCACCCATAGGTTATAAATTTACTTATTTACGCAAACACTGCACATTAAAATTAAATACTTTTTACTAACTCCAGTTAAACCTTTCTTTATTTTTGATTATTTATCCTGACATTTCAAAAATTAAAAGGGTAAACCCGTATCAGAGTCTTTAATTACAATTAAAACAGTTGACAGTAGTAAGTTATAATTCAATTTTGACACGGCTAACACCTCGTTTTCCCTGTAACCACAAACCCTGCGAAGGGTCCGAAGCAACAGGATAAATAATACGTTAAATTAATTATCAATCATTTGTGTAATTATTTGGGGATTAGGATAATAGAAGACCGTGCTACGAGACTTTATTTCCCAACACCTGAACATTAATTCTGTTCTGGTCAATCGTCATGTATGGATTTCATACAAAATAACGCGTTTAGATAAATCCGTATAAAGTCATCCATTTTAATGTGTAAACTTACACACACTAAACTAATTCTTGAAAAATCTATAATAGACGAAATCAACTTCAAATTTAGATAAAGAATTTGAATTAAAATTAAAATTTTGAATTTTGAATTTGAATTTGTTTACAAGTACGTCTAAATTTTAATACCTAGACTTAGAACCTGGGGAGCCTACAAAAAACCCAATAATTGTTAGATAATGGCAAGTACTACTGTAATCTGGGGTAAGAATAACTGGACGGGTCGTGACGAGCGAATCACTGGGGCATTGAGTCACAGGCGGCCTAACACAAGCGATGCTTGTTTGTCTAACCAAATGACTAATCAATTTGCGGTCGCTAATGAGAACCAACTGTTTTGGTGAATTAGGATTGTTTGTTACGAGAATAGTCTTGGTTTTTCTTAGCATTTATTCTTCTAAGTAATGGCATTAGTCTGGTCGCAATGGTTAATAAATTCAATTGCAGTAAAGCTTTTTATGTAAGTATCTATTTATACAGTTACATTTTAGTTTAGTTTTTGGTTTTGGAGATGTTTTAGTGGATGATTGATTTTAGACGCAATTGGTTTTATTATTTTGATAATTCAAAAAAACTAAATGTTGAAAAAATTTCCACAAGCAGGGTTTGAACCTGCACCCTTCTGACATTCCGGGTCAGGTGCTCTTCCAATTGAGCTATCGTGGTTCTAACCAGCCCGCCGAAATTATACATATATATTAAACCAAAGGCGCCCATTCAATGTCAATGTTAGTAACGGTAGTTGTTGATATTGAATGGGCGCCTTTGGCTTTCGTAAAAAGTGTTGAATAATTTCGGCGGGCTGGTTAGAACCACGATAGCTCAATTGGAAGAGCACCTGACCCGGAATGTCAGAAGGGTGCAGGTTCAAACCCTGCTCGTGGAAATTTTTTCAACATTTTGTGCTTTTGTAATTTGTTCGCAACAAAATTTGCGATAAAAAAATATATTTGAGCATATCATTATCAAAGTCAAACTCAAAGTCAAATCGTTTTATTCAACATAAGCCTTCACAGGCACTTATTGACGTCAAAACTATAAATCAAAAAACTAAAAAAATAGTTTAGACTAAACCACTGAATCTACCACCAGTTCGGATTTTGGGAGAGCCTTCGACCGAGAAGAGCTGGCAAGAAACTCAGGAGGCTTATTTCTTATCATCATTAGCCTTTATAAACTTCCGTTAGACTTATTCCGGCAAAACTTTATCCTACGTAATCAATTGCACACGAGGACATCTGGACATAATCTATCATGTTGGCCCAATGCAGGTTGATGGGTTTATTAAAACGAATGCTTTCTCTCAGTCTATCTTTCGATCCAAACCACCAATACTGGTCCCGCGTGGTGGTTTATGCCCCGTTCTCCCTATCCATCCATAGGGAAGGCTCGTGCGCCAGCAGTGGGGATATAAAATGAGCTGATGATGATCTTTCCATCAGTGTTGTCTGAAAACAATAACCGGGACCAAATTGTGTACTAGACCCAAATCTATGATGCTACGTTTTAGAAATTAAAAACTCAAGTCACATTTTGATAAATATTAGGATACATAAACAGACTATAGATAAACTAGGTAAAGATGATAAAACAAAGAAAGGAGTAGGTACTAAAATTTTGATAGGACAGCTAGTCAATGAAAATGAAGAAGAAAACATGTTGAGCCAACCCCAAATAAAATTGTAAAAAGGGAAAGCAATGACGACTAGAAATATCAAATATAAGTTCCATTTATAAAATACTATTTCTATCAGTGCACAATAAACCTACCTAACACGTTCTGTATCGCATTTGTATTAACTGTTCGAAAACGTCGGGGTACCGCGCAGCCGGCTTTGTTTCGCGGCGCAGGCGCAGCATCGGCCCAGATTAGATTACAGCCGCTCCCGCCGGCAGCCATTGTAGTCCGCAACATTACAAGCTACGGTCTAAGCCGAGCATATTCTCATAACCGACTACGACTATACTGATTCTGTAAGCAATGATTCTAAAACTTGTTTGTCGTGAACTTGATTGCGCCTTTTAAAGAATACGACTGTTACTTACTCCCTTAAAAACCAAATTGTTGAGTGTGACGTTTTTTTATGCTAGATTTAGGTTTATTTTTTTTCTCATAAAAGACAATACAAGCTACCATACTTACATGAGAACTTAAATTATAGTATAAATTAAACTTAAAAATTAGTCGTTCTAAATAAAATCAGAAATAAGTTTAGAATACCCATTAAGTGCATTGTAATTTGAAAATTATAGAAAGTAGCTTATTATACCGACAAGAGCGAGGCTCAAGTTGGAGAAGAAGAAGTAACTTAATAGAAAGATTTAAGAAATCTTTAAAACAAATAACATCTCCCTAGTTTTTCTATAAGCGTCTAATAAAATACTAAGTCAAACTTAAAACAGAAATTTAAAAATCTTGTGTGGCGTGCCGCAAGGCTCGGTCCTCGGTCCAGTATTGTTCATTATTTACACATTTGACCTTCCACACTCCGTGCAGAGCCACATCAGTATTTTTGCGATTTCAACTACTGAAGTGAAAGCAATTTCAGAGAGACACTGCGTAGGACTATACAATGGATACCTACCTGCTACATATTATTTTATGGCGCTCTGCAAAGGTAAATCATTCAATAGAATGATTGGTCGACAGACAATTCCATTTCGCCAAACACAGTTGTCCGTTGACAGATGAACCAGATTATAAAATCGGTACCAGAGATCGTAGGTGTATCGCTCCAGCTAACTATGTATGGCATCGGGCGAGAGGCGTCGCTCGCAGATTCTGTAATAGCAATTACTGCTGAATCAGTCGGACAGACAGTCGTGCCTTTCATGTGGTATTCTGGTTCCAATCGCGGCCGACATCTGGCAGCAACGGATTGGGGCGTTAAGGCGATGGCATCGTACAATATAGTTGTTTATTTAATAAATGTGTTGAAAAAATACACTTTTCTGAATGATATACAGCATATTTGATTATAGTTATTAATTTCAACCCCATCATCATCAGCTTATTTTATGTCCCCAATGCTGGGGCACGAGCCTTCCCTAATATGGATGGTTAGGGAGAACGGGCCATAAACCACTACGCAGGCCCAGTGCGGGTAGGTTGTTAACGACTGCTAATGCAGCCGGGACCAACGGCTTTACGTGCCTTCCGAAGCACGGAGGAGCTCGAGATGATTTATTTTTGGTCACCCATCCGATGACCGGCCTTTGTGAAAGTTGCTTAACCTCAGCTCCACATGTAGTAATAAAAATAAAATTATTAAGTCGTTGAACAGTAAACTCAATCTGTTATACAAGTAACTACATAGGTACACCAATTGATATTGGTGAACGTCAGTCAGTCAGTCTTTTTTTCAGTTAAACTTTAATTTCGCCGGTAAGAAGAGCGTGTTTATTTCATACTACTACACACTTACTTTACTTACTTATTTTTAAACAACGACAGAGAGAGAGAGAGAGAGAGAGAGAGAGAGAGTGTCTGACAAAACAAAAGTTATTTATCCATATAGCACTTGTAAGCGTAAAACTTGTCAGTCGACAATAGCATAAACGAAGCCTTAAGCGAGCCGGTAGACAGTGCAGACAGTGCGACGCGCATGCGCGAACCGCCACGCGACACTCCCTCCGCGTAACATTGTGATCTAAAAACGCTACACTATTTCTGTTCTTGCGTAAAGAGAGCACTTGCACATATAAAGCGAGTTTATGCATTTTGACTCGATATTAAACTTACGATAAGTTCCAGATACTTTCCAGTAGCCAGGTAAAATAAAGTGTGTTTCGGCATTTTCGATGCATAGCCCAGTTGTATTAATCAACCCGCGTTTGGCAAGCGTGGTGATGACCTCAATGAATAAGTACTGGTGAGATGTGTAGCGTCGGGAGACGAAATAACACAACGGATGTCGGTTCTTAACTGATCGATTTATTCAGAGAAGACAGGGTTTTTATAGTAGCCAATACGTCACAATTTAGGTTGTCTATAAAAGTATTAAGCATCTGATTACATGTCCTAGATTACATGCTACCTTGTACCATTTTTCGTATATAGAATATTTAGGTATTTTTGATAAACAATATCATCTTTGTGGGTCATGGTATGACGTTGTGCACACCTCTCTCTCTCTACTACACTGGCTAGAGGTTTTTGCAGAAGGATAGTAGGGTACGTAATGTAGGTACGGTGCAGCGCTTAGTTAACCCACTGGCTCAGTTCATCATATAATCAGATGACATTGATGCAAGAGTAGCAGAGATGTTGTAAAGTGTCGAAAAGAACAGATATTGTAACAGATTTTTTTTAAATAATTGGATAGGCTTGCATTTGATTACTATCTCACCTGATGCTAAGTGATGATTGTAGCCTACTACGGTGTAACATGCTTGCTTAGAAGGTACCAATTCACTCGTGATTTGAAGACCCCAAGATTATATTTGATAGAAAACACAGACTAAGGCAAGGAGTTCCACAGCTTTGAGGTACGTAAGAAAAACGTGGACGCAAAACGCTTCGTACGCATGCGCATAGGTGGAATCTCTACTGTGTAACTATGGCGTCGCGCGGTTTGTCTGGTTGTCCCGTGATAGAAAGGTGATGGAGGAATCAAATTGAACAATTCCATTGCACACTCTTCGAATTGAATCCGTTAATTGAGTAGTTTACAGTAGTCGAGTTAGTTAGACACTTTAAAATATTGTGCTAGTCATAATACATAATATATAAACAAAACAACATAATTACGTAAAGAAGGCTAGTATTAAATGCAAAGCAAATTTCCATTAACAAGGCCTTAAAAGATTACATCGTAAACAGGCACAGCATCGAATGGAAAGAGCAGCCGGGTATGAAACACTCCAAATCCTTCCTAGGCGAAAACGCCTTAGAACGGAGTAAGTTCATTTGCGGAGGCAGTATAAGACAGGCCCGATTGACCATCGGTGCCTTGACAGGACACTATGCCACAAAACAAATGCTTCACAGAATGCATCTATCAACAAATAGCTTTAGTAGAGCATGTGGAGAAGAAATGGAGTCAATGCAGCACCTACTGTGTGACTGCGACTCTCTTGGCTAGGAAAATAATGGGACTCCTGGGGTCGGCATATCCGAAACCGAACTTCAGGCTCTTCGCTCTTAAAGACGTTGCCAAACTTATGGCAACTATCTTTACAGAGGAAAAAGAGTGAAAGGATGAGGTTGCACAAAAGATCCCGATGGGTCGAAGTGTTACTGCGAGAGGGAAACCTCAGCAGGCCCCACTAAGATAAGATACGATAAGTGCAATGCACTTAAACGGATGATCAAGCGTTATGTGCGGAGTAAGCCGTACACATAAGCTAACTTTCTTTAGTATAGATGTGATTTGAAAAAACGCTAGCTATAGATTACTATCTATTGGTTTTATATGTTTATCCTTATCGTTATTATATAGCATATCCATCTATATTTACTATTCTCTAGGTTTAAAAGTTTAATAATAGATTTATAGAAAAGTCTATTCGTCACTCGGAAAAACAAAAAAAAGAGTTTGACTATGGTTATCGAACACACAACACAAAACATACTTCTAATGGTATTTATTCACTTTGCTAAATCTTAGTACCTACATATAACATGATCAATTTATACAAGCAATAACGAAAGTAAACGTTGCTTCCTAATCCCCCATATTTAGAAGTAAAGTAAACAGCTTTAACCGAAGCGCAAACATTGCGAACGCATCGATAGAATTATTGCAGCAGGCGTTGCTGCGCGGGCGCAACATGTTTACATCATCAAAGGGTGTGTGTGTAGGCAAGCTTGCGGTCGTGAGCGAACTTACGAAAGTGGGGTAAACTTGGCGGATTTAAAACGCCTTGGTATATGGGTTAACGCTTTTGAAGTCCACGATATAGTTCTTGTTAAAGAGCTAAGTGCTCGCCTTATTGAGGCCTCCGGTGACAAGAGGGCTGGCAGCTACCTCTGCCAGCATATTAGCTTGGCAATCTAGAGGGGAAATGTTACCAGCATTCTTGGGACCATTCCCATGAGCCCACAGTTGGAAGACATCTTTTATTTATAGGCATTTAGTTTTTAATTTGCTATTTTTATTTCTTTGGTTTTTTTTAAGTTCAGTTAAGTTATGTTTCTTTTTTTTGTTTTAAGTATTGTTCTGTATAGATGACACAGTAGTTTTGCACGTTTTGTTTTGTAATAGACTGAAGAACCAGCGAGTGACACTTTAAGTACAGTGTTAAACACAGTTTTCGTCGCCAAAAAATAACTATGAATTAAAATGAATATCGATATACCACCACAAATTATCAACTCATTTCCGCGATTAGTTTTCCCACTACTATTGACGACGACATGTTTATAAAAGGTATGTAATGTAACTTAGTTGTGTCAAAATTTGAAAAAAGGATGCTCAGATGGTACGGTAATTTAGAAAGATTGAGTGAAAAGAGATTGACCAAAAAGGTATATATACGTAACGAATGTGATATGGGACGGGGACGACCTATAGGCGGATGTTAATCGACTTAATCCTGAGAGTAGATGAAGCGAAAAAAGTATTATAGAATAGGTACTTCTCGACTCGCGACTTCGCGCGCTTGAGAACACACGTATGTATCTCTTGATGGACCCTATTGCAGCGCCACCTACCGGGTCCAATTGTGTTTTCGAACCATCCAGAAACCCATTGAAATATATACACAAAATTTCATCCTAATCAGTCCAGCCGTTAGGAAGGCGTTAGGTGACAAACACACGTACAGAAGAATTATATGTATAAAGATAGAATCATAGCAAGTGGCAGAAAGTGATCTCTACCTAGCCCTATAGAAAACAGGCGTGACTGTATGTAAGAAAAAAAGAAAAAACATTTATTGACCTCACAAACAGCATAACATAGAAATACAAAAAAAATAAGTACACAAGATCGACATTATAAACTTAATACCTATTATGTAATTACGAGTATGTATGTAACGTAATAATAATATATTGTATGTAATATGATGAAAGAAACTAATTTCGCCTGGCAGGACTAATCACAAATCTAAAGTTGCAAAGAGCATTACCTACGTTAAAACTAAAATGGTTTATTCTGTCGTGTTGATGTTTTTATTATTCTCAACGGAAAGTGCTTGGCCTAGATGTTACCTGAAAATACTGCTGAATACGAAACCGCGCTTTCATATTTTATACTCAGTTAATATGAAATATGACTCTGACTCATGGGATATACGACTATCTCACAGCTAACTGCCGAAACGCATATATGCTACTGTCATGACTGTAATGGCGACCGTATACTAATAAACGGGTTGTATTTAATCGATCACCAAACTAACCTAACCTAACCCACAAAAATACTAAGTTAGAACCTAAAAATACAAAGTTAGCACCTAAACTACTATTTAGATGCTAACTTGGGTTAGGTGCTAGCCTACTATTTTTTGTGGATCAATTTATTATTTCTCCTAATAAACTAAATGCATAAACTTAAAACCCAAATATCATGGTTTTCCCTGGTGGTGTTTTTTATCCATAGTGAAGGCTTGTGCCTTGGCAGTGGGGAGATAAATGGTTAGGAAACATAATGCAATATAAGCTTGATAGTCTAACATGGGTGTATCCGGATCGAAGGACCACTATGGCTAAGCGCTTAATGTTTGATGTTTATAAATAATCAATTGTTCAGGGTTGATGGGGTGTTACTCTGTTATTACTTTTAGACAGGGCTCTAACCATAGCCTGACCATAGCACCACGGTGATGGCAGAAAATGTATAAAAACAAAATTCTAAGTGCCTTACAAATAAACAAAGAATAAGGTCCGAATAGTTATTCCGTGTTTTGTTCCCGTCATGTAAACGTCATTTCAAATTGTTGATACTATTTATTATTTAAGAACTATATTGTACACAGTTATACAATAAATAATTTCTATTCTATTCTATTCTATTCTATTCTATTCAAAAACACGGAATAACTATTCGGACCTTATTCTTTGTTTATTTGTAAAGCCCTATTGGTGTTTGTTGTCATTCACAATGGATTGCAAGGAAATAAATTACTATATTTTGTAAGCCTATTAATAAAGGTGCCTTATTTGTTTGAGATGGTTGCGTCGTGATTGAGCAGGCGGCGTCTATTTTTATTGCAAACCTTTGACGGCGCCCACCAGCACCGTGCAGCTTATTTGCCGAGGCGCGATTGAAAATAAACAGTAAACTGTATACACTTTCGGACATCATAATGAATCAGTTACGGATTAGAATTGGGAAATCTGTTTAGTTTATACTTCAACGGAGAAGCGCTTGGCTTTTTCTCAAATAATGGTGACGATAAGGCCGTAAGGATTAGATCTGGAATCCTCAACCAGTGAGGAACTTTCAATTTAGTCTCTAAATTTATTGTTATGGCGTTTAAATGAGATAAGATGGTAGCTAGCCAGTTGCATATCTAATAAACCCTACCAAAACCAAACCTAGAACAATAATTGCAATCTTTGCTGGTAACCGCACCCGAGACCACTGTGCAAGGGATCGGTGATTAAACCACTAGACCAAAGATGTGTTGTTTTGTTTAATGAGCTTTCTGAAAGCTTGTCAATTATTTATTCTGATGATTTGAATAAGTATTTAGAAGATAATTAGAAGATAATGTTATGAATGATTATGATAAAAATATCTACAGAAATATTACAATGCATGCCTGATTTTATTACTTAGTAGAGTTTTCAAATTCTTTGCAGCTATTCAAAACTGATGGGGTTTCTCAAAAAACCTTGATTTTTACTTCTATTTGCAGAATGTTCAATCAACCGATTACTGAAAGATATTAAACACTGTATTAACAAACGGTTATAATTTAGTAAATTCCAAAATATGACAATTGAGAAAAGACAAAGGAAATAAAATATTTTGAAGGGAAAACAGAATAATGGTTAACACGGTTAAGAATAACACAATTCAGCAAATTAGTCAAATGACGTACTTTTTTAAAAGTTTGACATGTTTTTTGAAATAACTGTATTTATTTAAAAAAAGAGGAAACGCAAAACCGGACGCGCGCCCGCTTACGGTAGGTATAACCTCTATGAGGACTTCTTGGCGGGAAAGTGAAGAGTCATGTCTGCGGTTTTGTTTTATTTTCGAAAATTTGTGTTATATCGAATATTAATGTGAAATAATGGTGGATTATTAACCGTTAAGTGTTCGTGAGTGTGCACGAGTGTTGGCAAATAAAACAAAACAGTGCAACGTCACTTTTCAAATTCTCTCAAGACGTCCGCCCGAGGACTTAGTAAAGCCCCACATCTTTACTGAGATACTCGAGGGGTTGGGGGTATATCATTTCTCACTTCTCATTTCTATTATCATTCATCATCATCATACAGAAAAGAAATATTGTTTATTCATGTATTACTAATAATAAAAAATACTTGAAATTGGCTAAATGCTAAACGCGAAGCCATTAATTAAGATTAAAAAAAAAAAAAAAAAACCTCTATGAAAACATTATTTAACACTTAACATTATGGAAACACCAAACAATGCCGGAATATGCCTGGAATAAACGGCAAGATGAGCTACTAATGACTCAATTTTAGAATTTAGGGCATTTGGCAATGAAAAATACAAAATTTAAAGCAGACTACAGAAACAGTTAGCGATAATTTAAAAAAGCTTACTTAAAACGTTGTTATGTACTTGATAAATTATATGTTTTGATACTTTTCACGTACCCAACTAATGAATATTATAATGTCCGCCAGTGTGCACGGCAGACACAAAGTATTTATAGTGATGTATTTAGGGCCATCGATAGATTCGGTCGTGATTTGTTGTTGGTGGAGCTAATACTGCAGCGAAACTAATAAATTTAATGCTTTTACTGTCTAGATAGCATGTACATATTTTACTAAAGCCGATAAAATACTCTGAATATTTTTCACGTTGACTGCATTAAGTATTTGTTTCAATAATAAGTAAAAATTATAGCATCGTTGTCATTTAGTTAATAAAGGTACTTAGTTTAGTTTTCATAGATCGTGCGATTTTGAAATTGGAAATAACACTCGAAAATGACGACCTGCGATAGGTGGGACTCAAACCCCTTTCTTAATCCGGGAGATATCTCTTTTAACTGCTCTACCTAACTATTTTCACTTTCATATACATAAATATAGAATTTTGAGTGCGAAATAACATTTTCAATGTAAAAGATTTTATTTTATTCAAGGCTTACTAACAACTCGGCTAAATAAACGATCCAACAGATGTATGTATTGAAGCACATCCAGCTTAATAAGCACACTTGTGCTCACGTGTTTACGAGTATGCGAGTGTATCCGGATCGAAGGACCATTTAAAATGGCTACGCGCTTAATGTTTGGCGCTAATAAAACCTTATAATTAAGATTTGATGGGCTGTTGTTTTGTCGTAACTTTTATGTGGTCTGCCAGTTGAAATAAAAAAGATTACTGCCAAACAATAATGACGAGATGGCATTTACTACCCAGGTTTTATGACTTAGGACGCTAATTTTGATGATTGTCGTAAACCAGCGATAATTAATAGACGTTCCTGGGGTTTGATTGGTTTTTACGGATGAGCATTCCGTCTGATGGTGAGAGGTTTTATAATACCTAATTATGTATTAGGTGTTATTGTCTTACGCCGGAGTCATTCATAAGTCCATGGACTTGTCCACGTGGGAGGAACAACTTAACCCATGAACTACCCTTCCCTCTTTCAAGTCATTAATCTAGTGCTTTGTAAGAATCACATTAAAGTTTGGGATAATACTCTAACTTTAAGTGATAGATAACATAATGATGAAATAAGTAATCAGAAATAAATAAACATTTTTTAGTATTTATATGTAAGCTTACGCAAAAGTTTCGTAAACTCTTCGAAGAAACATTACTTCATAAGTCATAATATAATAGTTACCTACGTAAAACTGATAACTATGTTTAATGTTGTAACAGCAAAAGTGATGAAAAAAAGGAATTTTTAGGTATTATTAATAGCTTTACCTGAAGTCATAATAATGAATTAAGAAAAATATACACCTTCACTTATGATTCTGCATAATTCCAGCACATTTCCACTTTTACGATGATCTCCATTCTAAACTAATGCGGACGTGACATAATAATTCTACATACGCCCCTATGATTTGAGCGCACGCTATAATATACCACAACCTACAGTAAACATAACATACAAATATGTTTATCTTGGTAACGTTTAAGAAAATGC